>CM029773.1:5797608-6097608 GCA_017562165.1 Ectropis grisescens
AAGTATTTTACCTTATAACTTATAACTTTTATAGGAATAGTAAGTTGTTGTATTTATATTTTGTTACAAATAATAATATATATAATCATTTATTCCTTCAAGATATTACACTGTTTCTAAATTTTACAATGGGAGTTTATGGCTCATTTATTTTTCAATTGCTGTAGGTTTACATTGAGCCCACAAACTAGGCTGAGCCTGTATCTTGGGCGCTCTGGTCCAAGTATCTGTTTTAGTAGCACATATCGCGTTAACTCTAAGTATAATTTAAGAAAGAGATCTATTTAGCTTAGTTTAGGGCTAATGTTGTATGCAAATTACAGCTGGTCTAGTAAGTTCCGGTAGGTTTAGTCGGGAGAACGGCTGCAGACCTGGAGCCCCTGGTTCAAATCCACGTACACTCCGCGAGGCATAAGCTGAGCTTTGCATTTGTGTGAGTGTACATGGATAGTGTAGGTGTGACAACCGGCCTTAGGCGCGGCGCCATTCTGTCTCGCCGCGCTCCTGCCTGATTGGTGATCACTCACACTAATGCAAAGCTCAGCCTATACCTCGCGGACAAAATTTCAAGCTCCTACCTGATTGGTGATCACTCACACTAATGCAAAGCTCAGCTTATACCTCGCGGAGTGTACCTTGGTCTTTTCGAAGCCATGTGCGTTAAGTTAACCAAGTTAAAACGACGAAGGAAAACGTCTTGAGGAAACAGGCTTGTTCCAAGAATCTCTCGAACTGAAACGTCATCTACCAACCCGAACTGGGTTGTCAACGATATCGTTGTCTATCATAGCCTTAACTCTCTACTTACGAGAGAATGCCCCAAGTCCATTCGAATCTATATATAGTTGTCTAAAAAATTAACTAGCTATTCCTTTCATTAAAATAAAAAAATTCTACAGTCCCTGTTAACTGGAGATAATAATTACAGCTGAAACAACCGAAATGTTGGAGGCCCGCCGTATTAATACCTCAACTGTAGTAATAAACGAAAAGGTTTTGTAGGGTGACCAATAATCATGATTTTTAAAAAACAGATATCATTATTCAAACAATGTGAAGTACCTAAATTGTCACTGTGTAAGTTATTGAATACGTGGCCCTGTTTTTGTTTGTTTTTGTAAATCGGTTTCTTCTAGGTAAGCACGCTCCATCGTAGATCGCATCGTCTTAACATCAGGCGAGATGGTGGACAACTGCGAATCTGTAATAGTTAAAAAATCATTTATGAATGTATCTTCTGGTGTACTAATTATTATCCGTGTTATTACTTCAAAAACACAGGTAAAGTATCAAAATAATGAATGATTTATTATTTGCAACAAGTTTTTCGTACGTTATTCATTTTACATATCGTTTGTGAGATTCAGAGACGAATAACGCCATCTAGCTTTTATAGAACAAAAAGTGTCTTTAAAAATTACTGAAGCAAGATGAAGTGAACTATTTTAGCCGAAATTTACGAATATTACCATAAGAGTACGTATATGGTGGACAATAAGCCCTGTACGAGGGCCAGTAAGGTAGAATATAGTGAACGATATATATAGGTGAGTACGTGAGCCAGTAAGTTAGTCAAACCAGAATATTTTTTTGCTACATAACTCTACTCAATTATTCCTCAATAAACCATTTTTGAGTCGACTATTTTACGGCTGGTCTAGTCTGGAGTTTTCAAATTACCGATCCGGACTCCTGGTTAGAATCTTACTTGCACTATTGTGTCTTCGAATGCATGTATGTAATGCCGCTAACTTAAACAACGTTGAAAGATATATATTGTGAGCAAACGTATATATGTACTTGTCATAGAAGATTTTCAAACAAAATCGAAGTACCATTTCACTGTTTTAAAAAACGAGAACAATCCCAGTCAGTTCCAAAAACTACACCGTATTGTCACCTTATTCACGCCGCATTTCAGTTTCATTGACCCTAAACTTTCAAGGCCTCTTGTTTGTCTAGGCCTCCTTTAAATTCATGAGTCTGGACCCTGGTTTAGGCCCTAAAATATTCAGTTAAATTCAGTTTATTCAGGCTGTCGAGACGGGTTCATTGGCTTTAGTACGAAAAATGCTAACCTTCGAAATTTGAACCCAACATTACCGCCAAATTACGTTGGTTAAACATACGTCTGCTTAGGATGAGGGTTGCCAGAGGATATTAAAATGCACTAAAAGTTTTACTTTGTAACACAATGAGTTTTGAGATTTTGGATGAGTTTTTATTACAAAAAAATGCAATATTTTACAATGATGTTGTTAACAAGATGTTTAGTGTAAGTATGTTTTGGTGATGAGGCTTTTTAGTTCAGGTTATATTCGAACTCATTAGGTTAAAATGAGTATTTTATCAAGTATGGTGAGCACCTAGATAGTTTTTCTTCGTCAAATGTGTAAATATTTAATATCTCTGTTACTGTCTGTCATTTTCCTAAGCTAGGTACATAGGTACTTATGTATGTTGGGAATGCATTCGCTGCAATAAGCAAGTGAATTGGATATGAAAGTATAGATCACTGAACTAATGTCGACATTTATATTGTACTACCAGAGCCCTACAGTTTCACCTGCATGAATGAGAATGAATGAATTCTCATTATTATCCCGCAATGAAAAGTATTCTTATGTGTTATTTCAAACTATAATCTGTCTGTGTTCCAAATTTCATCCTTATCCGTTCAGACGTTCCGACGTGATTGAGCAACAAGCATCCAAATTCAAACTTTCGCATTTAGTAGGATTGGATAGAAGGATGTGTGAAAACCCCTTTAGATTGCTTTCTGTCGTGTACAATCATCTACGATTTAACAATAAAAAAATTACACAATAAAAAGTAGTAGTGTATAAATAATATATAAATAGCCTGCGCTAATCCAGGTATTGCAATTATTAAGCATTTAATTTCCTTTGAACATTCACTCTCGTCCTACGTTACAGAGAAATGTATCCAACTTTCGTCTTTTAAATGTGAGATTCATCTCTAGCGATCGTAAGAATCGCTATGCGTTAAAGCGGGTTTTAGCTAATTTATATTATTTAAATCTATCTGGCAACCTTGAAGTTAAAAAACGTGTTTGGCTAAACGGCACGCGTCGGTGGTCGTTTCAACGGGAAGATACCGTATCATTATGCGGAGATGAAGTTATCAACGATTTCAAACGAAATTGACGGAGTTTGGCTCTTTAGGCCACCCACGGCTGGGCCTAATTATGGCTATCGTCTGGCTATGCAGATTTTAGGGTAAATATACAGCTAGAAAGGTAGGGAAAACTTCCTTAGTCGCGTGCAGTTTTTGGAAGGGAAAAAAATATTATTGGCTTGCGTCTCTAACATGTTAATTTGATAATGTAGCGATGTAACGACGCGACGGCGCGGCGAGGACTACGTGTTACGAGTACCTACGGAGTGGAGCAGGACGTTTTTTTAAAAGAAAGAGTGACGAGACGAGTATTACGTGTTCCTGATGGTAAGGAACATGCCTGTCACATAACAGCACAGTGAGTACGCAGCTATTGGAACATGAAGAGTCCAAATCATTACCTAGCTTTGCACTGCGCTTGTCACCCAGAGATCTAAGATGTTATAACTCTAAGTCCTGTAAATTCTCTGGAAACATTGCCTCTCAAACTGAAACATAGTAATATTTGCATAAAACATTATATTAGGTTTGTACTGGACCACCATCTCGCTCGTTAAGCGACAAGAATGTTTTAAACGATAAGTAATGTATTTTTTCAAACTGAATTCAGAAAAAAAAACAACTCTTTATTTGAACAGTTTACATGACACCGTATGACAATATTATATATTATCGTGGTAAGTATAAACTATTCAGTTACTTATGTGAACGCTGTATCCCACACTAGGTCGGTCCTGTTTCGTGGGAGACAGCTCCTAATTATATTGTAGGCATTTGTGAGCTTGTTAGCATATCCATTTGTAAGCTTCTATAATCGGGATAATCGTGCGAAACCACCAGAATTTTCTTAGCCAAAAACGACTCATTGTAGATAATCATCATCAAGAAATACTTTAAGATCGTAAATTATGAAAAAGAAGCTGTTTAAAAAAAAGGTCTTTATGTTGACGTCAAAAGACCAAGGTTATAAACACAACTCACCGATTAACAAGCTGAAGTGGCAGTGGGCTGGTCATATCTATCGTAGGCCCGATAACCGTTCTTAGGGGTAGACATGTCGTGGAGTAGAGACCGCGAATAGACAAACGTAGCTTAGTATGGCTTGAAACTTGATGGCGTGTCTATATACGTAAGGCAGTAGGGACTGACTGGAGAAAATTAGCTGAGAGACGTATCACGGGAGAGCCCCATGTCTAGTAGTGGGGTAGGGTAGGCTGATGATGAAGATGATAAAGTTGACGTTGATGAACTACAATTGTATATAAATGTTTCGTAAGCTCTGTTAAATCATTTCAATACAATTATCAGGGTTGTAATCACGTAGTGTTTAAGGATGGGCCTTACTAATAAACTAGAGAGATAGTCCGCTATCTGGTTATATAACTCACAGGCTCGTAGCCTGTTGTTTGGACAGAGGTCACGGGTCAGATCACAGACAGATATAGAAAATAAATTAGAATTTTGCTTGCAATTCATAATGAGAGCTTCATTTATTATACGAGTATAAAAGCTAAATTATGTGTCTAAGACTGTGAACTAGGCCTAGTTAGTGCAGTATTAGTTGTTGGTAGCTTTGCTTAGCTTGGGGTCATACTATGGTGTTGTGTGTTAAATCTTTGATTATATTTATTTATTAATTTCTTTATCTAGACCGTTTAAAAAAGATTGAACGATGGAAGCTCAGAACCGGATTAAGTGGAAGGAATCGAGGGAGACTTTTGCCCAGCGGTGAGACAAATGAGATGAATAAAAAAAGTGGAAAAACGTTGAAATTCACCCCGTCTCATAACATTCCTTTTTTCTTTTCTTTTTCCACCCTAAGGTTGCCTGGAAGAGATCGATGTTAGCGATAAGGCCGCCAATTGTCGCACTAGCTTTAAGTTTGTAAATTGTTTCTAGTTTTAAATTATTCTTTTTTTGGTGTGTTCAATAAAGTGTATCTATCTATCTAAATTCTACAACCGCGTGTAAGTTCGAATCCCGCATGCACCTAAGATTATTTTCCCAAACATAGATACATATAATCGTTTATTATTACTACTGGCTTTAACGGTGAAGAAAACATCGTGCGGTAACCGGTATGTTTACAGAAATATTTTTTTTTAATCGGATGAGTAGTAATATGTATACGATCACCCTGAAGGTAAGCAGTAGGAGTACAAAGTGGGCTGCTAATTAATTTATTAACGTTACCTTAAAAAAAATTAATAAATTTTATTTGTTTTTCACTTGACATTAAATTTTTTAAAGTAACTTAATTTTATTGTGCTATATACCAAAGACGAAAACACAAGACGTTACTTTTTAAGAGAATTACCGACATCATAAATATCTTATAATTAAATTTAGTTACTTAAAAGTTAATAATTATTTATGCTTTTCAAATCTGAAAGCAAATCACAAACACAAATAAGTACTAATTGAAAAATATTTCCTACAAAACCTCTCATACCCGGGGCACTTTAGGAATTCATTACAAATTAAAACAAAAGGAGCACCCTTCGCGGCGTACGCGCATCGATTCAAATATCGATTAGTCGTTATTTGTGTGCCCGCGCCCTAACGGTCCCGCGTGCCGCAATAAACTACCTTAAACTGATTTTAATTTAACTAATGGCAACACTGGAATTATATGGACACGCCCGTCGGAGAAAGCGAATTGAATGCGACTGTAAATAAACTGGTAATTGTGTAGAATGCTAGAATGTGCTTTGTATTGCAGACGTATTTACTGAATCGTATTTATTGTAGACAAATCTGGGACGAAATTTAAAAGGATCCATTCAATAGACTTGTATAGAAATTGCGAACGGGGAAATGTGTTTCGTAGATAACAAACGTCAACAGTTTATTTGTAAGTTGTTTAAGCGTGTTTAAAGCAAATGTTATCTTGTGCGTTTTATGTAACTATTTGTTAGGGATAAGTTACGTACTGTGTTGATATTGAGATGTTAGTGTTAACGATAGAAATAATATATACCTTAAGATTGAAAGTTACATGATTTAAAAATATTAATTACGCCTGGTCTAGTCGGGAGAACGGCATCTGCCGTTAGGGAGCTCCTGGTTCGAATCGCACGCGCACCACTAGTTTTGAAGTCATGTGCATAATACCGCTTACTATAAAACGGTGAAGGAAAACGTCGTGAAGAAACCACATGCGAATGAGGAAACAAGCAAACGTTATCCAGCAACCCGCACAGGGTCAGTGTAACTATAGCTTTGTCTCTATCATTCCGAGTCCATGAAGTCCTAAGAGTGAGAACATTTAGTGGGCTGCTTATGTACATAGTTTACAAACTTGCTTAGTAGTTTACGGTTGACAAAGAAGGCCGATAAACACACATGGCGGATTGAGATGTGCAGTGGCGTACACATAACTGTTTTTTTTTAAGTAACAGTGGTGCTATTTTACGAAAACCATGTTTAAATGCAATAGATAAAGAGAAAAACAATAATTAAATATTAAATTAATGTTATTTTTATGTATCAATCACAATAGCACTGACTATTTATTTCGTGCAAGCTACAGATAGATAATACCCAAAAATTTAGCTTCAATATTAAACTAAGTACTAGTATGCTATACGTCTTATAACAAGTCAAATAATAATTTAAGCATAGCAAAGGATTTAAAGTGAAATTATTTTTTGCAATAAACTTACGCATAAACGACTTCAGAAAATATAAAATATTCTCTTCTGTGTTTTTCATTTGTATATGTCTTTAGTTTCAAATAGATTAAAATTTAGTTTCACAGAGATTCATATCCACACTACTAACATCTGTATTACACCCCATTAAATCACAATAAATGAAAATATTTATATTTATTAGTGTATTACAAGTATTTAGGGTGAATGATATTGTTATGGGCCCCATAAAGATGGTACTCAGTCATATTAAGTACCTCTCTGAGGCCACCCGGAAGCCACCCTTTTAAAAGTTTATAAAGAGTTTAGTTGTGGGTAGTTCAACAATTTTATTGAAAAGAAGTTATTTTTAATGGATGGTGAATGAATGGTACGATATGTGAATAGTTATTGAGCAATATTTTTGAAGTTAAAGTATGGTAGGTACCTACTTAGTTGGGAGCATGTTTTATTGGATTTCTCAACGCGAACAAAATAGAGTTCAATGGTCTCATATATTGCAGATGACATGCTGTCGACGAAAACTGTAGCATTCGTTAAAAAGGTCACTGATATAGAACTCAGGATGATAAAAAAATTGCATTCATAGGAATTGCCGACAGAAGTGAAAACTTATAACTCAGAATTTGATAGCTTACTTTGGAAACTACGCGGGTGAAACCGGAGGGCGTGACCATGAGCATGTTCATGACCCCGAGTTTATCCGAAGGTTTCATGTCATTCCCGAGCGTGATGCTAGAATTTAATTCACAACCCACGAAAAATCTGTCCGAGGCCGGCCAAAAAATTTCACTTCAAAAATAAAATTACAACGTAATCATAACCCAAAATAAACTTTTTTTTATTTCTGTCTTAAATCTATTTCGTATAGAATAGATTATCGCTGCGTGAATTCATTATTCCTCGAAATTATAAGATGTTATAAACAAATTTTAAATCATACCTGTTCTGTTTATCTATTTATTTCAATCAATCTAATTCAACAAATCTAGTCTTATCACGATCTGTGTCATACAAAACTATTTAAAATAAATAAACTTATCTACGGAAAATTTCTCTATTTGTCAAATCTTCATGTCAGTGCCCCAATTGCGTCGTTTGATGACGTTATCCAAGCTTTATTTTTTCAGGCCGCGATACAAATTAAGCGGCGAGTGAGTTCTCCTTAGTAGACTTCACAATAAGGCGTTGTTTTTGAATAGATCAAAAGTTGAAACTGTTTTCCTTGAGTAAATGAGAGATGGATTTTATGACAGTTGTGATAATCCTAGAGCTGGTACAAATTTTGGGTAGGTATTTTTTTGTCCGTTCCCAAAGGTCGACCTGCAGCTATTCCCTGACCAACATTTATCAGAGGATTATTACTTATGTAATTAATTTCTTAACTTATCTTAATCTATTCATTATATAGTGGAAACATTTATAATATATATATATAGTTAGTCTTACTGCGTATTTTCACTTATACATTTTTACGATTTGCTAGTCTTACATATATGTCTATTGGTTTATTTTATGTCGTTATATAACTAAGCTGAATTACATATATATCAATATACATTGTCATCTTAAATTATCTATCAGTTTGTTCCTGTTGATTACTTTTCGGCCAACTCTTATGCAAAACTTTACAAATGTTTCGTTTATGGGTAGGTATTTGAAGCAAACGGAAAACTTGTCATTTAACTCTCTTATTATATCCCAACACTGAGGTTTAGGGTACAGACGTGGCAGGTGAGTAGAAGGGCAATATGAATCCCCATTGAAGCTGGCTGCAGATTTTGGGTAGGTACCCAAAATCTCTTGCCAACTTGCGGAATACGATGGGTATAGATAGATACAGATCTTTAAAATCTTCATAGCACTTAAAACAAAAATCAATTAAGCAAACTTGTCGCTGTACTTCCAAGCAAACCTAGGATGTAAAATAATATTATGAATATAGAAAGACCATAGTAATATGTCAATAAAATACCACTTGAACAATTTTTTGGGAAATAATAACATTTAAATAAAATTATAGCAATAAAATTAATGTACGATTTGTCTTCTCTCTAATGACATCTAATTTTATGAATTTTAAATTATCGATAAAATATAATACCTACATATAATAAAATACCTAAAAAGATGCAGCACCATAACAACATTGTAACTTAACACTTTTATTTTGGCGTTAAAACTTAATGCAAAACAATTTTATTGACACTTAAGTGGATCATTAAAACAACAAAGCTTTACGGCCACAGACGAAGTTCAAGATTATAAGATCAAATGATGATAAAACAATAGCAACATCTGATTTTAATAAGGTTACGTAAAACTGTCGTAATCAGATAAAAAGATACACATCTTTTTTTTTTTAAGTTTCACTGAAAGCTCACGTAACTCGTGTAATTTTGATTTTGACAGAATTAAAAAAAAAATCGAAAAATGATTCAATGTGCCATCAAAAGGCTACCTAATAACTCAAACATAAGTGAAAGAATTACTTTGTTATCTTAAAAACTTCCCATGATATCACGATTTTAAAATCACTATTTTGGACTGTCCCAAATCGCTTCATACAAAAACATTACAGAAGCGTGACGTCACTGAGTCGTATTTTCTATGCGTCGCGCGTAAAGTTTTTATGGTAGCTATATTAAATATTGCGTTTAGGAAACTGGTTTCATAACAAAAGTCACTTGAAATTGAATGGGTTATCCAGTGGTAAATACATTTTCTAATAATTTCATACTTTTAAAATGAACTTGCCCTTTCCACCTTTGAATGATCATAAAGTAAGTCATCCAAAATTAAAATTGGTACATATTTTATTCCATCTAAATACTGTCATTATATCAAATAATTTAATATAATGTCCTGTCCTGTCATCACGCCTATTGTGAAATTAGTTTATTTGTTGATCAACTTTCAGTTGTTTTTTGACAAAACAATATTTTTTATTGGCCCGCTATTATTTATTATGTTGTTTTCTTGGGTAATATGTCAAAAAAGGTTTGAAATATGTTAGACTGCATACTCATTAAAATCCACTTATTAAAAACACAAGCTAATTATATGTATTACTGATTTGCTTTTATTACCAGAATTATAGCTTTGCAGGAATGTTGCTGTGCCAGATTGAAAAAACATAATTAGGTTTGATGAAAAAACTATGCATTGAGATTTAATAGTGTTCCATTCCGACACTATCGTGAAGCTTCAAGTTTACAGGGTTTTTATCGGATACTTTTCGGAGAGTGTGCAGCTGATCTACAGGACCACTTTGCCTTTTTTATGTTGGACTCCTGGTAGATCGATAAAGCGCCATGGCCATAGTTGAGGGTTGAGGGTCACATATTTGAAAAAAAAAAGATGTATCCGCTTTCGCAACAAAACCAAAACTACGTTGTCTGAGTAGATAGTAGTATTCTAGATGTTTACAAGACTATAGTGCAACAGTTATTTTCTGGTGAACACCTTCCACCGTACATTATACAAGCTTATCATAAGGCGAGTTGGCGGTCCAGTGCAAATATGTTGTTAGTAAAACATTATTTGTGAAATTTTGCGGTAACAAGCGCATCTCCACTATTCTTTCATAAAGTAAAAATCAGTTTTATTGCCAAAGTTGTGACTGCTTTATGAGATTGCGTTGCGAATACTACCCTGATAAGCTCCGGGATACGTTTTATTTTTAGAGTGACATGCGAACCCTAATCTTATTCGTTTTTTAAGTCGGCGTTTTGTGATACACCAAATTTCAATTAAAAATGTTGACTTTAATTTTGGCTGTTGTACTTAATGGTATTTTGTGGACATTTCGGTATTACTTGCTGTCTACATACTTATTGTAATAGTCTTCCATCATCAACGAACTTCCATTTTTACACATTCTAACTTCTGTAATTACAGATGTTTGGGGCTCAAGCACGTCAGGACAGCCAAACGGATTGGATTAAAATTTGGTATACAGTTTGATAATAGTCTGGAATATTACATACATTTTACCGCGGGAAAATCAAGGGAACGGGAACTACCCTATATAGTTAAATCTATACTAATGTTTTAAAGCTGAAGAGATTTTTTGTTTGAACGCGCTAATTTCAGGAACTACTGGACCTATTTCAAAAATTCTTTCACTGCTGGATATGCACTTGATTCCTGAGTGCTATAGGCTATATATTATGTACCACGGGTGAAGCCAGGACGGACCGTTAGTAAACTAATACCTATAGATATTCCTCACACAATACTGACCAAAATACAATATGCCGGCGCCACCACCACTCCCGAACCAAGCATAGTTGTTATTATTGGAGTCTGTATAATACTTATACATATAATCGTGAACATTCAAATATTTGTACTCACTATACACAAGGAAGCTGGCGGTAAAAAACTAGTTTTATCGAAATCTGTAGAGCTGTTAGAAATCGCTGGGTAAATGTGTAAAATACTGAGAAATCATGTAACTAATATTTATTTAATTTTTCGTAAGTATAGTATTCAAAATCTACAGAGCATACATATTTATAAGTGTACTAGCAAAAACTATGTCAAATACTTTACCTATACTCACTTGGCGTAAACGAAAATGAAAGTGGAAACGAAATCACAGTTTTATTCTGACTTAGCCAGTAATTAAAATAAAATGGCGATTCAAATTAATTCACTTTTTAATTAAACGTCAAACAATTCCCGAAATCCGAACCCCCATCAAGGACCACCGGACACCCATTTCGCCACCAACATTCGAAAACATTAAGCCGAGCATTAAAGGACATAAAAACGCAATTAATTTGCTATTAAAACAATATCTACATATTAAAAGCACCGACAGAGCTGGGCCTGATAACGTTTAGTGCCTGTAACCATCTGTTTATCATTTGGAGGGGAAGGCAATCAAAGAGGTTGTTAAATTTTAATGTGCATGCCCGATTTGAAATTTTGCCCGGTTTCGCTGGCTATCGAGGGTGCGAAGCGGCAGGCTGTTCATGACACGATTTGTTCATCAATATTCATTGTTTACAATACCTTACTAATGTTATAAAGGCGACAGTTTGGACGTACGAGTATATGTAAATGTTTGCTACTCTTTCTAGGGAAAAACAAAAAATAAATGTGAATGAAATTTGGTACAAAGATTGATAATAGCCTGAAACAACACTTTATTTCAGGAAATAAATGTTTGCACTTTGTCTGGGTGTTTCTATTTATAATAATAAGTATGTATTTAAAACTAATTAAGTAATTCAGTATTATATCAGCTATCTGGCCGCCATATTACAAGCTTTGCTTAGTTTGGGGTCAGATGGTGTTGTGTGTGAATTGTCCACCAATATTAATATTAAATAAAAGGATCGCGAACTATCTACGCAAGTGAAACTGCGTGATGGTACTAGTTTAATATATATAAATGTATTTCTCAGATAACGTTAATAATATAAATTTAGTGTTAAATTAAATTTATCTTAAAATAAAATTAATTTAATACTTAAATTTAATTTAAAATTCAAGATATCGAATTAAATTGAATAAAAGGAATACAAAACTCCTTTTTAAATCAAACTATTTTTTATTTTCGAAACAACTATTAATTAGAATTAAAATTACACTACACAACTACTTGCACTAATCACATGAATTGATGAACATACACGATGACGTAATCAAGACGGTAAAGTCTTGTCCACCAGTCGGAAGCATGCACAGCATGTTGAAATTCTACGCTAAACGGCTTATACGTTGAATATCACATATTTAAGATAAATTAATTAATTCAATTATGAGTATTGCCAATAAATTCTCATATATTTTAATGAAATCTCATCTATCGTAGAACACTTTATAAATTCGTCTGCTGATATTCTATTATACTTGGGGATAAAAATATCAACGTTCTAACCAAACAATAAATTCAGGAATGCGGATAAAAACTAAGTTGGTTAGTAAAGAATAGGCTTTTCCCAGCTTATGCAATCTTAATGGACTATAATAAATAACAATGTACTTTAAGTCCGTCAAATATTGTCAAAGAATTATAGGCATTCTCCATTTGAATTCTGGATCAGAACCGGTTAAATTATAATGTTGTGAAATTGAACACACGTCCACAACAGGTAATAAAACACGCTTTTAATGATCAAAGTCAGTGTGATAATTTAAACCGCAGTAAAAATATTTGTCAGCAAACTTCTACACAATTTTTATTTCTATATTTAATGTGACACGTCAGACCGTTAAATCCTAAGTTTAGTAACAGTGCGACGATTGACCGCCAGCAAGTTGCGAACGGCAGTCGCGTCATGAATGTCCCGGTTTTTTCGGTATTAAATTTTTACGAGAGTCGAAATAAAGGATAGATATTAGATGCCTCGTCTATATTTTATCGACCTTTTCCCATCACTGTTTTAGTGTTGTGTGAAGGAAAGTGATAAGTGGTAATAAAATTATTTGAGAGGCGGAAAATTTATCGATATGAACCAATGAATTGAGGAGATACAAAGAGCAGTTCAGTCTCGATAGAATTTAGTAAACACGATAAAATTTATTTTTGTGGTTTCTTTTGTAGTATTTTCGTAAATAGGTCGTCAGTGACGTAAATTTCCGAGGAAACAAAAACATTTGACTGAAAAAAATGCATTGTGACTATTTTAAGACTATTGGTATGTTACAGATCATATTACAAGTAGCGTTTGTTATATTTATTTTTAATTTAATTTTTGATTTCATAAGTAAGCATTATAAATTAGCAAATATGTATGATAATTTGATTAAGTATTGATATTAATTAATTATCTGGGAGTGAAATAAAACTATTGCCACTGCCTAGTGGTGTGGTACTAATATAGATAAGAAAAACGGAAATGTACATGTTCGAACAAATAAAACTAATAATAATGAGTAAAATTTTGGCTCCATTATACGCGGGTAAAACCTATGTGCGCTTCTAGTGTAATCAAAATATTACACATCTTACGTACATTGTTTAAGTTCAGTGACCTCACTAGTACTGGCTCCGTCAAAGAAAATAAACCATCATTAAACTAGACGTAATATTTATTTGCTGATGACAAGATACATTCGGTTTCCCTTGAAAATGTAGGAATAGCGGAACAGGTGGTGTTTAGGATGATACATATGATATTTCTGTGTGGTAGCTACCAGCGCTATTGATTGGTTTCACTCGCATTTATACTTTTCATCATGTTCAGAGTTTTTTTTTGAATAAAAAGTGATGAGTCAAGCCGGACATGTGCCTGATGGTAAACAACAAGCCTGCTACATAACAGCACAGCGACACGCAGCTATTGGAACATGAGGAGTCCAAATTATTACCTAGCACTATACTGCGCTCGTCACCCAGAGATCTAAGATGTTATATCTCTAAGCCCTGTAATTTCGTTGGAAACATTGCCCTTCAAACCGGAACACAGTAATGTTTGCACATTACTGCTTGGCGGTAGAATTACTGGCAAAGGTATGGTACTTCCCCAGGCGGACTCTGCCAAGAGTCCTATATTCACAGTTGTCAGCTATAAATAAAGTTGCATGCAAAATAGTGTACATATAATCTCTATCAATGTTTGCAGGTTTAGATCCCATTCTATTGTTGTACCTACATTGAAAAGGATTAAATTAATAAAGAAAAAAACTTGAGAGGTGTCTAGGGACACACGGATGGAACGAAGTTCCTTTCGATTAATTAGTGTAGGAATTATTGTTATTATCATTTATTATTTACAAAAAACCTGTATACACTCAACAAAAATAATCGTCGCGACACCACACTGTTCAAATGCGAAATAGAAATGAAAATATCTGGCTTGCTTTCTATAAGAGAGAGAGAGAGAGAGACAGACAGAGAAACATACGACGCCGCACAGCTTACAATAGCAAAAAGTGTCGTGACAACTTTTCGTAAGAATTTTTTCCGTCTAGCCCCCTTTCACCTTTTTCCTTCGTTCCAATAAGAAATAAAAAACATGCAGCCATAAAAGCATGAAGACTCTTATTCGATCGTTAACAATAAAGCGTATTGGAACTTAGAGATTAAATAAAATAAAACCTTTATCGTATGCGAGTTATATTTTCCCGCCAATTTATTTGACATCAAAACCAGCCAATCAAAAGCGTCGATAAGATTGACGTCACAGGCTTCAAAACTTCAGTCGTAGGACAAGATGGTCGGCCGGTATTCTACATAAAAGTATTTATAAAAAAAATGTATATATAGTAAAAGCCTATATATATAGGCAATATAGTGTGTCAAAGATACCTTAAGTAAGAGGCTGCGTAGTCCTGAGAACACAAAAGAGTTTATGAGGTAAGCCTGTTATGTATTGAAATGCAAATTATGAACAAATGCATTAGAGTTAGTTTAATAACGGGAGTTTGGTTAAACTAAACTATTATAATTGCAAATTAACACTTACAACAATTCTTGGAGAAATGGATTACCACACAACGGAAATGTATATACAACGAGCACCATAAATACTGTCTATATTATCATGGTATTTATTGTGATTACGTTACCCTATTCTTTATGTACCTGAAATTTAATAATGTAAATTTAATTTAAGTTTAAGTAATTATTTTTATTAATTAATTAATTATTAGAATTTCATTTTATAAAAAATTGAATTTGTTTAGCTTTCTGGTAAAGAGTATTTATTTATTGTAATGCCTGTATCTTGGGAGGAGGCCACCGGGCCCCGAAACACAGTTTTTAACTAGTTCGGGGACGGTGGATCCACATTATGTGTTTTAAATTGGCAATAAAAATAATTTGAATTTGAAAAAAAGTTACCTTTGGATTTGAATCTACAGTCTTTTATTTGTAATAGGCATAGAATAATAACGCCTAGAAACCGGGTCCGCGCAAAGAAAGTGAGAAGAATCATAGTGAGCCATTTTGGGTCAGTTCGTTCGAAACTAGCATCAGTTGTCAAGGTCGCTAGTGCATGCGTTTCCGACAATTAAAAACATTATGATGGTTTGTGTGGTCCTTCACTGTACGTACTCCACGACGTTCAAGTTTTATTTGACGAACGTCAGTACATATTGCTTACGCCGAAATCAATCTGCTTTTTGGCTTACTTAAGATGAAGCGTTTTTTTGGAAGTTTTTTTTTTAACTTTTATAGGTTTACACTTGACCGCCATCTCGTCTGATGTTAAACGATGATGCGGTCTACGATTGAGCGTGTTTACCTAGAAGAAACCGATTCACTCTCGATTTGAAGACACAAAGATTGTAACTATCTGGAAAAAACCTCTCAGGCAACGTATTCCACAGCCTAGACAAGGCTAGAAAAAAGGGCAAGGTGGTATTAGATCGTACAAATTAGTCGCACACTCGCCGAAGTGTATCCGATAAAAAACCCGATAAGCTAGCAATTTTCCGGTGATATTCGAGACTTAGCAGTCTTATTAAGATTATCGACCTAGGCGTTATTTAATAGGTACTTTGTGTTTTAAAGAAAAGGTATTAAAGTTGAAATTAAAAGTAAAATGTAAAGATATCGAAAACCAAACAAAATACAAAAGTTTTAATTTGATATAATGAAATAATGACGAACTCATTGATATTCCCACTCATTTAGTGATATTTATAGGTTTTCTAATAACATAGCGTGTTTGATTACAAGAACTTGTCTGTAATATGTTATATAAAGTGGTTGTATATTTTCTTAATAGTTTTCAGAGATTGTTTTTCTTATTATATCGCATTCAAAAGGTCTTCTTCTGTAATTTATGGCATCGTGTGAAGTGATTTTGATCTAAACATTGTAATAAAATACAAAATATTATCGTAGCGTAGACTGGTGTAACATTTGTATCATCTGGTGAATGAGGTCAGAGCAAATGGTGTATTTTAACATTATACTAGAAAACATGGAAATTATAGGAAAACTCATTTTTGCTTTACATTAATGCCATAATCGATTTTGGTATTACATACAATGTTGTACCAATTCTGCAGGTAGAAGCAGCAAGATAAGTTTTTTAACAAACAGTTGGCTTCAAGTGACCTACTGCCTTTGTAAAACTTTGCGCGAATAGCGAAGAAAAGGCAGGACGAAGAGTTGGTAGTAAGTTTGCTTACTATTTTAAACGTAATTTCCTCCCGAAATAAGCTCGCGACTTTCCTAATTCGGCTCTACTTCGTTTCATCTGATCGAAAATTGTTTGACGTTTAAATGTTCTAAGCGTACCCTAAAACGACGGATCGAAGTAGTAGAGTAGAAGAGTTTATTTCGAAATTACGTTTTTCGTAGAAAGAGAATAGATGTCCAGGCTCCTACTTATCTAATCTTACCGTACTCAACGAGTGCTACATCTCGTACGACGCCTAACGTAAGAACACCCCAAACGGTCAGACTTGACTTGGGCTGTCGCCGGTAGAAGTACTGCAAGAGTCGTGTTAGTGTGTAGGTAGGCTTATAAATCTTCGAATATTAAATGATAAAGTTCTTTTACAACTACTTGAGAAGTCCACTTTACAGCCAAATCTTTAATTCTTGTATTGACGCTTCCAAGTACCTACAAAAGAAATCCTATGCTTTAATAAATTGTTTCCCTTTCGCATAATTATCAGCTCTTCACCGTCTGCTGGATGATAGCCTCTTCTAGTTTATGCTGAGCGCAATCAACAGCTCTTATCATCAACTATTTCCACGTCTCTTTACGCAAATCGTCGTTCCAACTGGTTGCAGGGTGTCCCCACAACCCCACTGCACTTGCTTAGGCCCAGTCTCCTCTCAAGAACCGCTCTACCCCAATGCTTGTCGGTTCTAACTATATAACTATTTGTGTAAATCAAATGTGTAATCAATTCAATTGAATGGACCATCGTAAATTCCATCGACCCATCACAAAACAACCTATTTTCGCCACCACAAAATCTTTCAAATGTAACAAGTGCCATTATTATTAATGCATATCATTTATTTAAGTGTAAGTGCGTCACAATAATCTTTTTATGGATAACCATCAAGATTTATACAAACCTATCCAGTTGATCAAAGAAAAATAATAAACCGTTATATTTGAACGCCTAAAACGTAAAAGGCTAATACGGAAGTCACGCGTAACGGATGCACAAAACTACACGCAAAGATTGATATAGAAAAGTACAAGCAGCGTAATGACTAATAGGAAGTCTTAAAGATTCCAGCAACACAGTAAACATAGGCAAATTTATAAATAAAATTATAACTTGCATACATCCATCATCATTGCTTTACAACTACATTTACACATACATACATAAGCAGCCCACTAAATGTTCCCACTGCTGGGACTCGGGGCCTTCTCTCGCAAGGAGAGAGTTAAGGCCATAATCCACCACGCTGGCCAAGTGCGGGTTGGTGGATTTACATTAATAATATTTTTAATTATAATAAATTAAATTTTAAACTTTCTCAAGTCTTTTCCCAAAGAAGAAGATAATATTTTTAGTTTTAATGTTCTGGTGACCATGCTCATTGTAACGCGACCAAAATATTGAGACGTAATTTATGTCAATATTGTCTATAATTTATCAATATGTGGTAAAAATTTCGTTAATGAATATGTGATAAATGATGAGATGAAATATTTTAAAATATAAATGTTACACAGGTACATTTAAGTATATAAAATTTATCATACGATGTATCACACGATATAAATTGAGACAGCAAGTTATTAATCGCACAGAGATATTATTGACAAGATAGTTATCATTGATTTTTATACATTTATTATCGCTTATGGCTATTTTAATGGAAATGTAAACAAGTCTATACAGATTGTATTATAACCATACCAACTTCAATTTATACATGTATTCGTATGTTATGTGTGCTTAGAAAAGAAACAGAGACTGTGACACTGGCTGTACATTTGCACCAATAAAAGAGAAATAGCGTAAGTCAAGCGCACGCGCATCTCACATATCTCAACGTGCTATAAAAGGGATGTGCACGAAAACATATTGATATACGGTTTCAAAGTTCCACCTCTATGGTGTCAAAGCTGAGAGATACCAACTTATGTGTACAGTTGTTTGACAGTGTTACTGTCATAACTTCGAAAATACTGAAGAGAAATACGAGTGGAAATTATGATTTTAGCATTTGGTCAACATCTTTGTTAAGTTGGAATTTAGAACAGAAAATCATTCCGCATTGCACAGTACAATAATTATTTTTGCTTTTCCAACGAAATCGTATTTCCATGCAAATTAATAGGGTTTTCTTTTATTTTTTAATTGATTCCACGAGAAGAGACTTTGAAGTTTTATTTTTTTTATTTTAAACCTACTTCTTTATTTATTTTTGTAAGTACCCATATATGTTGTGAACATTAGCTTCGACAATTGTGGTAATAATTGTGGTAGGGGTTTGAAAAATTAAGAAAAACTAAAATTTGCGCACATTGATGATATAGTGTGTTAAAAATTTATCAAATTTTGTCGAGTATCTGAGTTTAACGTTGTTGTTGTAAGTTGAAGTTCGTGTTTGTTTTTTTAAGAGAAAATTAAATTATGTAGGTACCAAGCGGTCAAGCAAATATCAAAGATAAAAAAATTGGTCTGCTGAACCTAAGTCTTCAGTAAATTTTGCCGCAGTATTACGCCATATCATTAAGATATATTTTCATGTCTTTACAGAAACGCACATTTCACCTTAATTTTTCTTCCCTTAACCACCATCTTAAAAATATAGTTTTAATCTGAACGAAGAAGGCCTATTTAAAATTCTATTTACTCAAGTCCTATCTGTAACATGTTTTTGGCGTCAAGAGATTTTAGTTAGCTATTTCAGCCGCGTCAAACGTTATCATGTGCGGTCAGTGTTACTATTGATGTTGATTGATGAGCAAGTCCGCTCATTTGATGTAGAACAATGTTGATAGGCAACTATTTCGTCGGCTGGAACGTGGATTAATTGCTCAGGGATTGTTGCCCAACATGCTATCTATGAGAAAGATAGAATTGAGCAGTCATAATACTGTAAAAAAATGAGTAGATAAAACAAGTTTTGCTTGTCTATTTGTTTTTGACAAATTGATAAATTTTATTGTATTTTTTGTTCTATGCCCACTTGGTCTATGTGGTATTGGTTTAATAATAACAATTAATTTATTCAAGGATGGACATAAGAAACCCACTTCAGGTTTCCACTATTCCACCTGGGACCTTCTCTCCTTGAGAGAGACCACCGTTCTAGGCAATAGCGCGTCGGTGGATGACATTTTCGTCTTTTTTGGAACATGCCGGTTTTCTCGCGATGTTATTCTTCGCCGTTAAAGACAGCGATAATGACAAACTAGTACCTACATCTGCATTTCGAATAAAAACAGAGTGACGATTATGAATCGGACGGTCTCGTCACGTCACCATGCACAGCACCAGCGCTTTCAAATGTTAGACGCTTATTAATAAAACTGTAAAATATAACTGCTATATTTTCATTATGGTCAAGATATTGCACCTTAATGTACTCACTTTATTACACGAATCAAAAAGAAATAAACTAAAATCTATCAAGATTAAATTTTCAATAACTCAGTAATAAAATAATAATGGTCCCTTAAGGCGATGCCAATTCATAGACTCATCCATCTCGTTTTTGTCTTATATTTGACTTTTGAACTGTCCAGTTGCAAATAAAGTCATGGTTTTCAAGTTCAGAAATAATATCATCTGCCATGGCGATTTTCTCGTTATCAAACTGTATTATCACATCATCCTATAACGGTAGAAAAGTTGGCTGGTCAGACAGCATCTAATTCGTTTTAAAAATAAATAATTACATCAATTTAAATATATTTCGTATAAAAAAACATTTTTTTTTTTGATTTGAAATATTACTTAACAAATTTTGATCCATATTCTATTTTTTAGCATGAAATCTGTTGTTCCTATGTACACTGATACGTGTTTTGGTTGGTGGGGTTTGTAGTGGTAGGACTCCTAGCAAAGTCCCCCTGGGAAAGTACCACACCTTTGGCAGTTATTCTCCCAAGCAGTAATGTGCAAACATTATTGTGTTCCGGTTTGAAGGGCAATGTTTCCAGAAAAATTACAGGGCTTATTAGAGATATCTTAGATCTCGGGGGGACGAGCTCAGTGCAGTGCTAGGTTATGATTTGGACTCTTTATGTTCCAATAGCTGCGTGTCGCTGTGTTGTTATGTGGCAGGCATGTTGCTTACCATCAGGCACATGTCTTGCTCGTATTGTCACTCTTAATTTGAAAAAAAAAAAAGTGATATTATTTTTTTAGTTTTTAAATGTATTATTACTTGTGATTTCAGGATATTCGTTCTTTAAATGGTACAGCGAGTCTTCAATATTTTGATATTTTCGTTCTTCACGTTCAATGGTAAAGTGTGATAAGATCTTAGGAAATAAAATCAAGAATGTGCAAGAAAAGTGGTGTAGATCAATATGGCGGCGCCTTAAAACATTTAATAATAAACTAATGTGAAAGTTACATAATACGTCATCGTCTTTTTGTAACAGTGTTTTATGTTACATATTTTGTAATAATCGGTTATCATAATTTTTAAGCAATAAAATTAGACATAATACTTATTTATCAATTTTTTAACATAAAGACCGATGTCAAAGTTTGTGAAGATTGATGTTTATAACTCGTTCAGACAACGCTGGTGAATGCATATTTGTGAAACTTTACTGTATTATGGTTTGTGCATTAGCTTACTAGTACATATTATAAATGGGAAAGTGTTTAGATGATTGGATATTTGTTGCTCAATCACATCGGAAAACTTGAACGAATCTGGCAAAAAATTGGAAACATATCAAATTTATAGTCTCAGACTTTTTACAGGAAAATAACGAGAACAAACCGGGTGAAATCGCTGGTTACTGCTAGGTACGCAATATTACTTTTTAACCCCGACCAAAAAAAGTTTGAGGTCGATGTCTGTCTGTCTGTCTGTCTGTCTGTGTGTGTGTCTGTCTGTGGCACCGTAGAGCTCAAACGGATCGACCTTTCAATGCGTTTTTTATTTGAAAGTTAATATCCGTGTTAATGTTCTTAGCTATATATCGATTCAAGATGACCGCCGCTACAAAATGGCGGACAAAATATTTCTTCACAACCTACCTCAATATGGGTATCAAATGAAAGGGCTTGACTAGTAGAATACATTGCACTATGACAAATTTCAAATCCAAGATGGCCGCTTCCACAAAATGACGAAATACATTTCTTTTTTCACAACTCCCTTAATATGGCTATCAAATGAAAGGGCTTGACTAGTAGTCAAGCTAATGTTCTACTGAATGTTGTACAGATAACAAATCTGAGGTAGTCGGAGGTTAGTCACAATTTTTAATTTTGTTCTTGTTACATACCGAATTAAAATATGAAGTCGGAAACTTACTATAATTAATAACAACCTATTTTTGACTTTAATAAATTTTGTTTGGTCTTATAACTAATATAATATGTAGTTTTATATCTGTGTGTATTGTTATATCATAATACTAACAGATATATCAAACGTTGTTCTACCATATGAATTATAAACCGAATGGAAAGTTAAAGTGACGCGATACTTAATGTAAATAAATGACTTAACATTTCTGAACGACGGCTAAAATATTTGGATATTAATTATATGCGTATACAATTAAATATGTTAATACTAAAATAACGATTAGAAATAGACAGACAGGACGGTGAAAAATACGTTCCGACCAATTTCTTTTTGTGTATTTGGGAGATATTAGAACTTACCTATGTAATACAATACGACAATAAAAATAACAATTATTGAGTGATTTCGAAAGAGTACTATCACAAACAAGTGACGTGACATTTTAAAATAGTAGATTACTATCGGCGATACGCAATTTCTTTTTTTTTCACTTATTAAGTAACAGCAATTTTTTTCTTACAAAACAAACGTTGCCTTAAAATCTAATTGATTTGAAAATTGTTTCAACCGCATAGTTCCCGTTCCTGTTATTTTACCGGTTTTAAAAGTAACCTGTAACCTATGTTACATAGGTTTCGCTCCTATTATTTTGCCAGGATAAATGGTAACTTATCTGTTATTCCAGGGTGTAATCTATCTGTATCCTTAATTTCAACCAAATTGCTTCAGGCATCCCGACGTGATTGAGCAACAAACATCTAAACCTTCAAACTTTATGATATTAGTAGGATTTAAATAAAATATTAATAATAATTAGACAAATAATTATACATTGTTAACTTGTACTACGTCATATCCCCCTGATTAATAGGTTGCGTGTTTGAACACAATTAAAATCTAATAAAATACATCTCTAAATCAATATAATTAATACAATCCTTAGAATTATCCTAATAAATTTGTTAAATCCTTTAATATAGGGCGGTGCGCTCCTAATCTTCCTTAATGACCTATGATGCATGCACTTGTCGATAAAATGAGCTCTATAGACACCACTACACTAACATCGATAAGTTATAGATATCTCATTGTGATTCGATGGTTAATATATTATTAAATATGCATTAATTTTTGATCCTGACTTTCTGTTGATTTTGGTAGAAATTACCACATTATTTTTTTTTACAAAAATTTATAAGTGTAATGAAACGTCTCAAAAGCAATAAAAGTTATTCAAGAATTGTGAAAACTAATTCTAAACGTACCAAAATATAACTACCAGCTAAAAAGCATCAAGATAATTGAGCCTAGGTAAAAAAAAAAAATTGTTAGAGTACTATTATTTACATCTGGAACATAATATCACCTTTGTAACAAAAACAATCAAATTAATTTAGCTTAGTTATTGATAATCCAGGACAAAAAAGTACAAATATTAGCGCGAACCAAAAATTTCCTCATTTCTCGTATTAACTAACCACCAATGTATTTTTAATAAATTAAACATAATCAGATAAAGTCGCTTAAAATAAAACGAAACGACTTTATTTATTTAAAACTTGAGTCCAAAGAATCACAAAAACTCGTTTAGTTTTGAGCACGTGTCATAATAAAAAACATACCTAATTATACCATACTAATAAAAATACCCCACTAAAATAGAAGTTGTTAAAATCGATAAACTAAATAAAATATTAGAATAAAAACGAGCACAAATTAGGTAAGGACGTGAACGAATTCAATTAAAATTTGTTTTCATAATTGCCAAAGCTCGAACACGGTATGACATCTCAATACGTTAATGTAATACGAAGCTTTTGCTGCCTAAAATACAGTCTAAATTAGTTTGTATTAACGGTTGATGCATTGCATGTGGCCGATATGACGTGTCACCTTGATCGAGTTTTGACGCAGTTTGCTTATGCAATGAGGTCGATGAACTTGCATAGGGATGTCCTAATTATATCGATATTTTTATATAAAATTATTTATGACAATGTGCAGTAATAACTGTTACGAGTATGTTTATAACTTTTTAACAGATATTAATATTTAAAAATCCATACTTTTACTTTTCATTGCAGCGTCCATTTACAACAGCAAAAAGGTCTTTTTTCTAATACAAAAAATACAAAAATAATTATATTAATGAATTCTCTTTCAATGAAAATCTTTATGTTTCTTTTTGAAATCGTATGAAAATTATCAGTAGGTACTCATCATCTCTAAGTTGTTTGAAGCAGACGCGATGGGAGCGTCAGTTCACTAATATTTACAGTGCCGAGTTACGTATTTTCGCTTTGGACGGTCTACAACGAGCGGAGACTATTCCTGACTATACCATGGTCTAATATAGCTGGTATTGAATATATTTCCAAGTATTTTACTTACCGATTGAACAGTTTCTGTATGGAGGATATAAAAAAACGAATTATATTCAGCTAATTAAAAACTAAAACTAAAAACTAATTATATCTCTACTGAAATCAAGATATCCAAATAACATACCACAAATTCGACGTTTGTATGGCATGACAGTTTGGCTCTTTCTCCTATAATTAATCGTTCGAGAGATTTTTTTTATGGAAACATTGCTCTCGAAACAGGAAAACATTAATGTAAAAACTACATACTTTTCCAGGTGGACTCGGTCCAACAACAACAAAATTCTGTGATTTTTTGCGTCAAATTAATGTCAGCAATGTATTTGGACTTTTGCTACAATTCAAAATACCATATCACCGTAATAGACCAGTCGGTTGTTTACCTACTATCAAACACCTGAGATGCTCCTGTACTTAATCCAAACCTGTATTTAATCGTTGTATCAGTTTACGCAAGGCTTAATTGATCCGAAAAAAATGCTTATCCTTTTTTTTAGTCGGCTAAAATATAGTTATTGGATATAGCGGTTTATCGTGAATACCAGGTTTTACGCCGCTAGGAATTCTGTTTACGGTTTCGTAAATTTTCCAACGTTGTTGTTTGCCCGGCTGAAGTTTTTTATAGACTGAATGAAATTGAGGTGATGTTGAATGAATTACTTAAAACGTGTGTGTAAGGCCAAGGTGACTTATGTTTGTCTTATGGATTGTATAAAGGCAAACTAATTAAGTAAGTAGGTACATATCTATAAGCAGTCAATTCTATTTTATTGGATTTAAACACAGTTTTAATTAAATGTCACCCTGGTAACTACAACTACAAGCATTAAGCTCTGTAGTAATTTCAAAAATATTTTATGATCTTTTAAGCATATTAGGATTCAGTTTGACCTCCTTCTTGCCTGATAGATGTAAAGCGACAATAGGGTCTGCGATTGACTTACATAAAACCGATTCACTCTCGATTTGCACACACCAATCAGGCAGCATATTTTAGCCACAGTTGTGACATGTCATCATCATCATAACCCGCAAGACGTCCACTGCTGAACAAAGCCCCCCTAGATTTCCACAACGAACGGTCCTGCGCAACCTGCACCCAGCAGTTTCCAGCGACCTTTGTGAGGTCATCTGTCCATGTCCATCTAGTGGAACCTTTCTTCCCCATCGGTTGTCAGTTCTGCGAGCGATGTGGCCTGCCCATTGCCACTTCAGCTTGTTTACTCTTTGAGCTATGTCGCCCACTTTCATTCTTTTGCGAATGTCCTGATGCGGATTCTGTCGCGCAAAGAGACCTGAGCATAACTTGCTTCATAGGTCGCTGTGTGACTTTGAGCTTTGTTATGAGGCCCACAGTTGAGGACCACGTCTCAGTGGCATGTAGCACTATTGATTGTTTTTTTCAATCGCATCACTGTTATCATCATCATAATTAGCATCATAATTTCCGCACACTTGTCTATAATTGTTTATAATTGCTACATTTTGAAGTAAAAACTAGCTTTAGCTCACCGCACCAGGATTTTTTCGTAGGCTGTAAGGAGGCTGAAGTGAAAGGCTCCATCGGGTGATCACGGGACTACCGAGTGCACCCGAGCGAGAACGATACTGACAGCTGCTTTTCACTGCTGTGTCGCTATGTTTACTTTGTTAAATTTATTTACTTATTTGTTCAATGAGCACACAAAACAGAATGTAATAAACACAAACTATAACATAAGAGTATACTGTACAGAACTGTATTACATTCCAAACTATGTGGGCCTAGAAACAACAATTTATGTTATAATTATTATTCAAAACAATATTTTCTTATAGTTCATTCTTATTTTAGTTATCACAAACCCATTTGTACGAAAATGAATAATTTGATTTTGATGGCATAAAAAGAACTATAATTTCTAATTTGTCTCTCATTTATCATAATATACTACATAACACGTAATATAATTTACATTAATATATAAATTACAATGACCAATTAAGTTTTCACTTACGCAATTCGGTCTTAAGCACCACGTTATATTTTTTAACATAGACACTTCAATTTTATCCATATATGTAGGGTATATACTACAATCCTCTGTGATGGCGCTCTTAAAGTATGACTTCTTATATCTTGCCTCTGTTTAGATTGATGGTAATACGGCCCCGTTACTCCGAGGCATAGGTGTAATTAGTAATTTGTAATTACTTGCTCGCACACAGTTGTAATACCTTGTAATTACAACTTGAATGATTGTAATTACATTTATGAGTTACATTGTTTCACAATAGCTTGCGTGTATCGTTTGTAGGTCTTATTTAATGATTAAATTTAAATTTCAGTGTATGAAATCACAGATAGAATACAGAACTCTTTAATGACAGTTGAAAAATATTAATAGTGTTTTTATATACATATATTTTTTTAATAAAAGTGACGAGACGATCAGGACATGTGCCTGATGGTAAGCAACATGCCTGACACATAACAGCACAGTGACACGCAGCTATTGGAACATGAAGAGTCCGAATCATTACCTAGCACTGCACTGCGCTCGTCACCCAGAGATCTAAGATCTTATATCTCCAAGCCCTGTAATTTCTCTGGAAACATTGCCCTTCAAACCGGAACACAGTAATGTTTGCACATTACTGCTTGGCGGTAGAATAACTGGCAAAGGTGTGGTACTTCCCCAGGCGGACTCTGCCAAGAGTCCTAACACTACAAAAAAAATTAAAAAATAGAGTGACAGAACGAGCAAGCTATGCTCCTGGTAGTGAGGATCACAACCGCACATGCACATCGCTTCTAACGATAAGAACTAAGTGTACACCTTAGGTCTTATCGGTAGCAGCGATCTCTTCCAGGGAACCGGCAGATGAGAAAAAATTAAGGCTCAAAAGGTGAAAGAAGAATAAATGTTTTGTCATCACGAGTACCATCCACCAACCCGCACTTAGCCAGCGTAGTGTGTGGTTTTGACTATTTGTTAGATAACTCTTAGTCCTAGCGGTGGGAAAACATAGTGGACTTCTAATACTTGTATGATCTTAATAATATTGGTAAACTTTCAAATATTCAAATTCCTTCTCTTTTTAAAATTGTCGATAGACATACGTTTGACCGTCATCACCCCTGACGTTAAGCAACGTTGCGGACGAGTTCCCACCAACTACTTAGCAATACAAGTTATATTTTAAGCTATATCTCAGTGTCTCAATCAGATAAATAAGACATCTCGATTCCGCCGACAAAAACGTACAAATCCGTACTATATGGAGAGATTAGTTTGACTAAGGCATGGTCAAACTGAAACAGAAGACGCGTTAATTACACGTTACCGTTCAGTTATTAAAAAATACTTTTAGTTACAGGATACGCTTTTTCCTTCTTTATATTTTAGTTTGTTAAACATGTCAATCCTACTATATAATACAAATATTTGTACTGTGCCTGGGTACTTTTATGTATAATAAGTATGTATTTAAAAATATAGAAGTACTAGTGGCCCGTCCCGGCTTCGCTCGGATAGTAACTAAATATATCAAGTGCAGTGCCATCTGCCGGGCTGATTTGTGAACCTAAACCTTCCAGGACCCTACCCAAGCGTATACAAAAAAAATCATTCAAATCTGTCGAGCCGTTTAGAAGGAGTTCACTTACAACGAAAAGTGGCATTGATTTTTATATATATAGACTAGCTGACCCGCAAACGTTGTTTTTTATATATAATAATTTCCTAAAAAATAAGGGTTGATCGTGATAAAATTGAGGATTGTATGTAAAAAAATAGAAATTAAAAATGTTGTATGTATTAAGACTTAAGGGGATAAAAATAGATGCCACATTCTCATAGATACCGGATAAGCAAAAAAAATCAAAAAAAACGAAAACTTGTTTTATATAAGATTAAAAATATTTTAAAAGGGTAAAAATTGAGGGTTGTATATATTCTTAATGCCACATTATCAAAAATTTAAAAATATTTTAGGGATGAACAACCCTTATCACTTAGGGGTGTGAAAAATAGATGTTGGCCGATTCTCAGACCTACTCAATATGCTCACAAAATTTCATGAGAATCGGTCAAGCCGTTACGGAGGAGTATGGCAACGAAAACTGTGTGTAAATGTGTAAAGTACAAGCTTTGCTTAGTTTGGGGCTGGATGGTGTTGTATGTGAAATGTCCAAGAGTATTTGTTTATTTATTTATTAATGTCATAAATATGAAAGCTTTGAAGCTGTGATGTTTAGGCGTATAAACGTTTAGAATACTAGATATTTTTAGTCGATAAAACTTATAGTTTAGTATGTAATATGGAATAACATATAAGCTATTTTAACCAAATTCAAAAAGGAGGAGGTTGTAAATTCGGTTCTATGTTTTTTTTGTTTGCGATAGCGCCGCCAATTATGAATCGATTTTAACAGTTCTTGTTTTGTTTGGTAGATCATAGTTTAGATGTGGTCCCTTTTTTTTTGGAATCGGTTTACCAGTTTTGTATATATGTACAAAAATCAGCTTTAATTTACCTCGTTGGCATAGTGATTGCTTACTTTTGAATAAAATGAAATGCCTGAATTTAAATTCGGTTTACGTTTTTTTTTTGAAGAAAATTGATTATTATTATTCAGTAAAAATTACGGGAACTTAAACTACTCTAGTAAGACCGGGAGGTGCTGTTAGTATGGTATATATGGGCTATTATCTGAAGCAATTATTACTTCAATATGAAGTGAGTGACCTTTCATTGATGATTCTTATGGTTACGGTTGAAACCTTGAATAAAGAATAAGTAGTATATGTAAACTCTTTGGTTGAAACCTTGTTAGTGAATTTACGGGATGCATTGTGTGGTCAGAGCTTTAGCTCCGTCTGGGGCGTATGGGCGGCATGATGTATCACTACCCGATCGGCGCGAAGGTATCTCAATCGCAATCTGCGTGTATCCGATGGTATCTGAGGGCCATTTGAGCTAATTTTTATTTGATTTTTACAGTTGTCGGTGGAAATTAAATGATGGATATAATTCAAAACGATAGTAAGTAATAATGAATCATCATTATAATCAGTATATCTTAGTTCTAGGCCTCTCCTATGACTCGCCAATCAGCCCAATCCTTAGCTTTAAATCTTCGTCCACTGCCACTATTTAGCATATCGTCAGTCTACCTAGTCTTAGTGGGTCCTAAATTTCCCTACATTTCCCAATTGGTGGTCTACATTCAAGATCACGCCTATCCCAACAGTCAACAGTTTTGCGATAGATCTCGTATGACCGGCCTATTGCCACTTTAGTTTTGTTAATGCGTTGAGCTATGCCCGCAAACTGACTGAAATAATTATAAGGTTCACCGTGGGGCGAAGCTAGTATCCTACTAATAGACCAATCAACAGCCCACTAAATGTTCCCACTGCTGGGACTCGGGCCTTCTCTCGCAAAGAGAGAGTTAAGGCCTTAATCCACCACGCTGGCCTAGTGCAATTTAACCCAATAATAGATACTTATTATAAACGTCAATGTTTGGATATTTGGGTCTGCAGATGTTTGTTGCTCAATCACGTGGTAATATATGAACGGATCGGGCTGAAATTTGGAATACTATCAGAATGTCTGAAAGACACATATATACTACTAGATGTCCGCCCCGGCTTCGCCCGTGGAACATATATAGAACTCATCGAGATCCCGCACATATCCAACGGTGAAAAAATTCAAAAATCACGGGAACGGTAACTGCGTGGGTAAAACCGTGAGATTCTGCTAGTTTCAAATATACTTTAAATGTCTACGATCGCAAAGTATCAGTCATGCTAATGTGAAATACTTCAAAGTCAACGTTCAGAAGTGAATTCATTGCAAATGTGTATTCATTCTCCTGTCTATAGGACACAGGACTTTAGTTTCTTTCATCGAGCAGCTGAAGATAGACGATTGAGTAGTAACGTGGTATAAGAAACAAGCTACCGCGTTTCAGTTCGATTCTGTGCGATTCTGGATTCTTAGATTATTTCGTTTACCCCAAACAGTGCCGCAATGTTTCCTGAGAGATACAATCTAGAACTTTTCAAGGTCAGAGTGTATGGGTATTTTCTAGACCAACAAGTTTCATCTTCGACCACACTTCGATCAGGCGAGTTAGTGGCCAGACGTAGACCTATGCCTAGTTAAATGTTGTACCTAGTTAATACCTATGCCTAGTTAAGTTAATTGTTTTTCTTTTGTATTATGGCTATTAATAAAGAGTTCTGATCTTATCTCTTATCTTACCTTATGCGCAATAAAAAAAAAGTGGCACACTGAGACTAGCTCGGCCGCAATTCAAACCTACGAATTCAAGGTCGGTCGTTTCAACGTTTTCACCACTAGCCTATACCTACACCACCATCCTGCGAAAAATGTTCCTACTACTGGGATTTGGGGCCTTCTCTCGCAAGGAGAGAGGCAAGACCACAATCCACCACGCCGGCCCAGTGCAGGTTGGTGGATGACACATGATCTCGAAAGATTCTTGCTACATGTCCGCTTCCTCACGATGTTTTCCCTCACTGTTTTAAGCTAGCAGCATTACGCACATGCCTCCGACAGTGGTGCCTGTGGGATATGAACCCGGGGGTTCCGAATCGACAGTCGCAGTTCTCCCGACTAGACCAGCCACCATCAGACCAGCCGTAACTTAGCATATTACGCTTTAAATAATAAATCAGATTAAAATATCATTCGACTCGCCACCCACCAAAAAACAAAATCTTAATACCATGAAGTCATAGCCAAATCTGTATTTTCTTATCTTAAGTAGACGTTGTAAACCTACGCTTTCTTAACTTACACCGGTTGCGAGACATAAACCCTCTTCATTAAACGTGAACGATATTCTGAAGACAAGCTCCGGTTGGAATAAAAAACAAATCGTATCTACTGTCTGGTAGAAACGACTATATTAGGTAGGACGAGGTACTACATGCAAATTTTACGAATTGTGAACTGATGGTCTCATGAGAAGAACCGGACTATAAGGATCGCGGTGAGGGAATTTATAAAATTATTCTGATACGGAAATAAAATTTTATCGTAATCATCATCAGCCTGCATTCGTTCACTGCACTATACCCATAACACGACAACTCACATGATTAAACAAAAAAATTAACATGATTAAAGGAAAATATATTAGAAGCGTTAATGGCCTCGTGTCAAGAACGCCCGTTTCACAATCGAGAGGTTTCACCTGTCACTGTTGAACCTAGTTGCTAGTACAGATATAAGCTTGTCATCACCACTAGATCTAACAGTCAAGGAAAAAAAACGTTGCGATAACATTTACTGTTTCACTGTACTGGCGGATCACGCATGAACTTCGAAGATTCTTGGAATATACCGGGTTTCACACGTTTTTTTTTCTTCACCGTCAAAGCCAGAGTACCTAACAAAAAAAAAGTTTATATTGGAAAAAATCTCAGACGTGCAGGCGGGATTCGAACCAGCAAGGCGTGCCAAAAGGCTCATAGGCAAAGACATTCTAGCGCGAAAAAGACTTCAAAGTCTTGAACATTGCCGCAAGACTGCTAGCTTATCGGTTTTTTATCGGATACACTTCGGAGAGTGTGTAACTGATCTGCATGATCTAATACCTCCTTGCCCTTTTTTCTATCGTACTTCTCGTAACTCAAAGAAGCGGCACCGTTTCATGATGGATATTCCAAAGACTCGGAAGGTTTGACTCTACGTTTGTGATAAGAACATCTAGGATGTGGAATGAGTAGCCTGAGTGGGTTTTCCCCGATAGTTATAATCTTGGTGTCTTCGAATCGAGAGTGAATCGGTTTCTTCTAGGTAAACACGCTCCATCGTAGACCGCATCGCTTAACATAGCGGTCAAGTGTAAACCTATAAAAGTTAAAAAAAAACCTTTCGATTCTGAATCACACGTTCCAGCCACTAAGCTATTTCACAAAACAGGATTATGTATGTACGCTTATAATATTAATCGTATTTTTTAAGAATATTTTATTATAATTCTTCAGTTATGTAGCGTCAATTACCTTAGCAACAAAATATACAATGTAAGTCCCAAGTCTAGGTAGGTACCTGACAGTAAAAGACTTCACATAAACTACGCTCACGCATTTACAATATCTATTAACACGATGAAAACTATAATATTCCGCAACATTCCCCCTAACAAGCATGCCATAGGACATCTTGCATACAATTTGACATAAGTTTCGCAGCGCTCGGGACCACACGGGAGTAGCCACAAAACGCTGCTCCTTTGTGTGACGTCGACAGTTATTGCACGTTTTGTGCGCAAGCGACGCGGGACTTGCCGGAAGGGTAATGTGGAATTGTGTTTAGTAGCGAATCTGCATCTATTGAAAAGAAACTAGCTAAATGTTCTTCACAACTATTTAACATGAGAGATTATTATATCTGACATTGCTCCTTTGCGTATTTGTCTACAATGTTGGTTGTGTAATTAAAACGATTAATTTATGTTGAACAAAAAACATATGTTTAATTTAATAGGTATCTGATTCAACGTGAAAAAAGCCATCTCGGCGGAATGTGAGCTTTTATGTTAGATAACTAGATAGATAAACTCTTTGTTGCTCTTATAAAAAAAATCCGCAAATACTTTAAAAAGGTACCACCATCAAAAACACCATCTGTCGCACCATCTTAAAGTGTATAAATTATTTCAACATGTAAATTATTTTTATTTAGTATGTTCAATAAAGTACCTATCCTATCTACTGATTTATTACAGACATTCACCCAGTACTTACGTTGTAAGACTCTGTTGAATTCAACATTTCTAGGTCTGAATGAACGCGCCATCTTACCTACCTGAAATCTAAAACCTACTCAACTCAGTCCTTTCAACAATAGAAGCGAGAACGTAAAATAAACTAAGCCTCGGGATATAATAGGTGGTGTTGCCAGAATAGTAACTAGATGCATATTTAATGAAGGTACTTGCCGTTTATACACGTAGGCTCTTCAACTAGTAGATATTATTATGTAGGGTTGCCAGTTTTTTGTGATACAAAATAGCCATAGTTATGTTTCCCAAACTATTTATCCAAATTTTTATCACTACTTTTGCGAAAAAGATTATCTTATTTTCATACATTATCACAAAGTTTCGCATATATTACTAGCAGGCCCCGAAATGTTTTTTTAATATTGGTGGACAATTCACACACAGCACCATCTGACCCCAAACTAAGTAAAGCTTGTACTATGACGGACAGATAGCTGATGCAATACTTATATAGTTTTAAATACTTACTTAATATATATAGAAACCCCCAGATACAGTACAAATATTTGAATTCATCACACTAATATTTGCACTAGGTGGAAATCGAACCCACGACCGCGGCTTCGCAGGCAGAGCTACTACCCACTAAGCCGCGAGGCCAGTCAATATGTAATCAGCTTATTTCCCGTATCCATTCCCCGCAATAGTAAATTCGCTTATATGCTATTCCTTAACTGTGTTCAAAATTTCAACCCAATCCAGTGGTTCGTTGCTCAATCACAACTGAACTTCTAAACTTCAGTTGTGATTGAGACACAAACATTCACATTTATCATATTTGTGGATTCTGATATGTTGGTAGTAGATTCATACGTAAAATCTTCCAAATAAGAAGACAATTCTAGCTTATTTGAATTATACATCGTCCTGCAACGGAACAGTCTGCCTCGAATGAAATCACTGGGTTTGTATGTCAGTATGTCATCCGTCGGTATGTTTACTCGGCACTGACATCAGTTGACATAACATTAATGTAAAGTGTGGCGACCGGTGTGGCTTCAAGGAACTTGTGGGACGGTTGTGTTACGCCTTTTAGTATATGCCTGTACGGCCATGAAATTCGCTGCTAATCCTTAGCCGATCTTCGGGCTGACATAGAAGACCCTACTAACCTACAAACGTTCAAAGGACAAAATTTCCAGTGAAATTACAATATATAGATATAAAACATCTTATATCTCTGGGTGATGAGCGCAATGCAGTGCTATGATATGGACTTATCATATGCCAATAGCTGCGTGTCATTGTGCTGTTAGAGACAGGCGTGTTGCTTATCATCAGTCCCATGTCCTGCTCGTCTTGTCACTCTACACAAAAAAAAACGCTTTCACGTCATTTGCACACCTTAATATAAAACTTCACATTTCTTTATCCAGCCTAAGATTGCCTGGAAGATACAACTACTACCGATAAGACCGCCATCTGTAGCACTAGTTTTAAGTGTTTAAATTGTGTCAACTTGTTAATCATTTTTATATTGGTGTGTTCAATAAAGTGTATAAAATATTTAGTATCCTAATAAAATTGCTCTACCATTAACACCTAGCGATAGGAACGCAGCCCACGCTGTGTTTCCACAGCTGGGGCTGGAAGCATTTTTCCTGAACGAAAGCCACTACGCTTGTCAAGTGCGGGTTGGCGGATGGCACATGACATGGAAAGACGGCTTTCTTGTCACACAATACACCACTATTAACTCGAAATCATGTCTGATTAAGCGTTTGTAAGTATAGGTTTGTTTCTGTAGGACCGTAACGTGACGTAACGACTGATTGAAATTAACACAATAAGTGCAATACTTGGATTAACATAATATACATTATTTTTCGTTGCGTTAAAGTAAATGATTACAAACCGCGGGTTGCAACTACTATAGAATAAAGGATTTTTTAGTGTCTAGATCTCTAATCTTTTATAAATATTCGTTATTACTATATAATTTTATTTCCAAATACTAATCAGGATAAATCACTAATATTATAATAATATCATAAATTATCATCAGTGGACATCACTTTAATTTATATTTGTGTACCTACTGTAATTAATTAATATGGAATGTTGTAAATTCTAAAATAAATTATTGATTGATAAATCATTACAATACCTACTCTTAATTGTACAATGTTAAACTGTAAACTTCCAACTACTATTAAATACTGTAATTTTAAGAAACCGTAGGTAGCTCTTGTCCATAAAGTGTTTGGTCGCTATCGCTTCCGCTTAAGCTACTATCTACTTTAGTGGTCCCACATTTATAGGCACTGTACACACTACCCACCCCGCATTGTTGATTTTAACATCAAATGTTGCTCGGTGTACCAAGGCTATTGGGTTACCGCCCTTATGGTAATTTATTGTTTTATGATGTCTGATAACAAGTGTATACCAAGCTTAATGAAATTAAGATGTTTTTGAGACATTTTTATAGCGGATTGTATGTCGTGGCTTTTATTGCTGGGAACTGGGGTAAAACTATTATGGGAGTCAATCTGATGTAGGAATTCTGTGAGGGATAAGGACAAGGACGTAACACCTAGTACAAGTATTTCATCATCATCAGGCTATCGTAGTCCACTGCTGGACATAGGTCTTTCCCAAGTCATGTTCATGTTCCAATAGCTGCGTGTCACTGTGCTGTTATGTGGCAGGCATGTTGCTTACCATCAGGCACATGTCCTGCTCGTCTCGTCACTTCTTATTAAAAAAAAAGGCTCGGTACCCAGTCCGATCCTTAGCTTGACATTTTCGCTGCCTACTGCCTTCCGTATATTGGCACTACATCTTGTCTCAGAGTATCCATATATGACCTATGACCAGAGCATCATAAGTATTGAACACCTTTGCAAAATCAGCCGACTTCATATTCTTGTTGCTAGGAAGCCTTCTCTATATTTATTCTCATCATTTTCAGCCTTCATTCGATCCATCTGGCTGGTGTTATGCCAACGAAACCTTTACTGGCAATGGGAGTCAGTCTGTCAGAGATCTATTTCACCTGTCATCACGTCTGGTCACTTGTCCTGCTCAGTCGTTATTTGAGCCGCATAATACGATTACCGCTATTTTTTAAGTGCTGTTATCTTATACCTTTAAACGACCAATTCTTGTAGGTATATATATATAATCTAAATCTCGGAAACGGCTCGAACGATTTTCATGAAATTATGTATACATGGGGTTTCAGGGACGATAAATCGATAGGTTTTATTTTTTAAAAACATCATTTTATGCGCGTTTTTAGATAATGAAAAACTCCTACAATGTCATTAGAATACGATAACTTATTTCGCCACTGTTCTTTAAGTCTAAATGGCGCAGACGGAATATGCTCGTCCTCGGAGTCAACAGGCCTCGGTTCGAATCCTGATGGTTTCACTCGGGATTTTTCTTTTTGTTATTTTTTTTCTGAGAAAATCTTATACTTAGAGAGTCCACTGCTGGACATAGGCCTCTCCCATGGCTCGAAAACTACGAAATTCGTACCTGCCTAAATATAATTTAAAAAAACCGAGCAAAGCTCGGTCAACCAGATTATTTTTTTAAACTGTGGAAAATGTACTTTTTTATTCAGAAAATAGTCTTACTTCCGTTGACAATCCAAGTTGTATAGATTTCAAAACCAACAAGGACTTGTGTTCACACATCGGAGTTATAAGAAAAGCAAGGTAAATACAGTGATACTTACCTCACAATGGACAAGTTTATACGCCTGTTAGTACGGAATAGTGAGAGAGGTGGTGGTCAATTACAGTTATACAAAGAGCCCTCTTGTTCTCATCGGTAGGACTAGGGGCCTACTCTCAATATCTTTTCGCCTCGGCACCCATCACTCTGACCAAAAGCGGGTTGGTCGCTATTACATGTTTTCGAACTTTTGACGTGACAACGTCTTATAAATTGGTTTGCCGGGTGACACTTCAAGAAACTGCGTTACGCTCCGCTCACGTTATGCGCTCACAACGAGAGCGAGTGAGAGGCACGCGTCCCTTCCACTCGGGCATGGTTAGCCCGCCTAAGAGCGAGAGAGACAGACATAAAAACTGAAAGGCACGCGTCCCTTCCGTAAAATTATTTTACCACTCAAAGTCGTTGTCACGTAAAACTTTCGCCTGTTTTTACGAACTTTTTTTTTAATATAGAACATTAAAGATGACAATGATGCTTTTTATATCTGCTCGCAGAAAAAAAACTCACGAGACACAGGATCTCAATTGGATCGGAACTTATGACTTTAAGCTTGTTAAATTGGACTTCAGTGCTACTAGGCAAACACAGCTTGTAAATTAAATTAGTTTAAAAATAAATGCTAATGAAGCGTTTTCAAGATAAAATAGGACTGTCAAATATAGTTCTCAATTTCGACGACGGCGCTAATGTTTCATTTTATGACTTTTTTGTAACAAAATGAAACAGTGGTGCCACCTACGATGAACTTTAGACCTGTCTTTGACAGGTACATTTGCATCTAAAACGCCTTACAAACCTCCCTGTTGATATTGTTCTATTGAAATGACATCAACACGTACAATTATTTTGCATATAAATTTAACTCAAAAATATGTCTGTCGCAGTTCTGTTAACATTAAACTTGTCTTAGAACATCAGACTAAAACAAGTATTTACAACAACTAAAGTAAATGTTCGTGAGATTGTTCGTAGTTACTTAAATTCGAGTAATATATGACAGGAGTCACGATTCACGATACTCAAGATATACACATAAGAAATAAAAAAAATAAAACTTGTCAAAATAATGATAGTTTCTCTACCTGTCACCAATGAGTGACGTCGCATGGAAGCAAGCAAACAAAATTCACTCGATTAGATAATAAAGAACCTTAACTAGAATGGGCGCATCATATCGAACTATTTACGCACGGCAAGAAATTGTTATAGAAAGGATTAGGTACCTATGTCAAATAAATTACTTTTTATAGAATACTAGCGGCCCGTTCCGGCTTCGCTCGGATATGGTCACATAAAGCCTATTAATCGAAATAAAAACTATCCTATCTTTTAAGTGGAATCCATCTCACACACACGGTGTCCAAATTTAATTAAAATCGGATAAGTGGTTTAGGAGTCCATTGAGGACAAACATTGTGACACGAGATTTATATATATTAAGACTAGTTTTTTACCCGCCCATACAACCGCGCGAAATAAATATTAAATGTTAAGGTAACTAGGGCAGTATTTTTTGTACTTGTTTTGTAAAAAATACCTGTACAAATTTGTTTTTCCTAAAAATAGCTTATATTAAAACATTTTACTATGCTTTATTTGTTATATTTTATCTTATAATCAACATCATCAATATTGTGTCAGTTGTGTAGGTGTGAAAGCGTAACAGACAGACAGAGTTGCTTTAATATTTGTATGTATTGTTTCCTGTCAAGTCTAGATACAAAGCTTCATGGTTTTATCTTTAACAATAACGAACTTCCAAATACGCTTTCTGCTCCCAATTTAACTCCATTCAACATTTTTTTAGTTATAAAGGTAGCTTATGTTAAAATCCAACATTTTCACTATTACAAAAAACAACTAATATATTTTTCTATATCACGATTAATCAAAGTTGGTTTTGGGTTTAGACATGCAAGCCCGACTCTTTGTGGGCTTCAATATAAACTTTCAACCCCATATTATCGCCATAAGCAATAACCAAAACACCACAAATGTCATTGATAATAATGTAATAAATAAAACATTACAGATTTGATTAATGTTATTTTTAGTGCCTTTATTAACAAAACTAAAATACAATGAGAACTACACTACACTACAAACCTACCTAACTACTTTACACTAAGCACACCTGAATTATCCATAGACTACTGTAGGTCTACAGATAATCAAGATGTTCAGGCCCACTACCGATCGGAAGCGTACCCAGCATTCTGGCGGCATTACCACGCTGAATGGCAATGGTTATGCGTTGGGCCAAAAAAACGTCAGCATTTTTTTTTACTTTTATAGATTTACACTTGACCGCCATCTCACCTGATGTTAAGCGACGATGCGGTCTACGATGGAGCGTGTTTACCTAGAAGAAACCGATTCATTCTCGATTTGAAATTTTGGTCACGCGTCGCGTCGAAAGGCTTTTGAAGATTACTTTATAATGTTATTGATTATAAGTAATCATCAATACAGTATCAAAAAACATAGGACATAACATGTAATTGACAAAATATCACATACCTACATAACTTATTTGTATCGTGTGAATGTCTAATTTGAATGATACCATTCTCAGTTCTCCCATTCTTCTAGTTAGAAACGTGTGTTTGTCCGTTTGTCCACACACTTGTGCACATATTAGATTTAGTGAATACGCATGCGTTGTCAAGGCGAACCGGTGTAGCCTGGCTCGTGTCGAAATAATACGAGCTAGACCTGCACGTCTACTACGAAGTCCGATAAACGATATATCGGCCGAAGTTATGGACGTTTTATACCACGAAACAGAATCGGTCGGTTGATCTGATCGGGTGTTTCGTTCATCCCGACCCACGCTAATTTGACAGTTTTTGTGTCATCAACCGACCGATTGTGTTTCGTGGTATAAAACGTCCATAACTTCGGCCGATATATCGTTTATCGGACTTCGTAGTAGACCTGCAGAAGCTGGACGCTAACTGAATCAAATTAACTTTGTGATTGTTTTACAGATGATCAGGATATTATATCAGAAACAAAACAATAACTTTATATGATACTTACTAGCTACAAGCAGTGTTCCACGGCTTTACACACGCAATTTTTTTTTATATTTTTTAAAGTGGATTTACTCGTATTTTTACAGATTGGAAACGACGAAGCAGCAGGCCAAAGAAACGCTGTCGGGATGACCTTGATAGCTATTCAAAAGACGGTGAAACATTATCCCAAGACAGAATCAAATGGAGAAAGGCAAGGGAGGCCTTTGCACAGCATTGGGACAGTATAGGCTCCAAATAAATAATAATAATAATAATTTAGTAGAAAGCTGTTAATCTGGGATCACAAACAGACACTTCATTTCTACTTAGGTATATAGATAGAAAGATATATGCTACCGTAAAGTTGTAAAAACCGTCAAATTATAATCTAACGACGCTATATTATAAACTAACCTAACCTACCGTTAGATTATAATCTCCCGAGTTACATTATAAACTGGCGGTGATTTCAATTTTACGGTGATAACATACATTTCCGTCACAAAGTTTTAGCATAATGTACAATTTATCACGTTTCATATTTCAGGTTTACACTCAACGAAATACTTCGGCCCAACGTCTCCGGAGACCCCACAGTAGCGACAGGCCACAAGTGGGCCGGCACGGAAATAGATAGTATAAATCATAGCTCATTTGACGCGGGAATTCTGTGACGAATCTCACGTTTGTTGGCGTAGGTTATGCTTCATGGCGAAGGAGTACTTGGGTGTTTGTAGATTTTAAAGAACGTTGGAGAATACGCGGCTTATCAGTTTCTCAAGACATACGATTCAAGGGTTAAACTTTTAGGAACTTTTAATGGTATGTGGATAACTTTACTTGAAAAGATCTTAAAAACAAATTTTTAAGAAACTTCCAAGCAAACTTCAACTCTCTTTCAACCCCTTAAAACACCTTTTTTGCATCATATACTATATCCTTTCTCAGGCTCTAGACTAAAACTAACAAAATGAAACATTGGCTTAAGTAGCTATAGTAATAGTACTCGTAGCAGTAATAGCTGTGGTGAAATTGAGAACTGTATGAAAACACCTCAAAACGTTTCATGTACAATGTAAATATTTATTGATTACCAGTTATGTGGCAATCATTTTACTGATAAATGAAAATTTACATCATATGAAAAAAAATATTCAAAGTATAGTTATTAAATTTCAAAGATTTTCGGATTTCCTAAACATGAACTTACTTTACATAAAATGATATGGAAGTTGCTTTGATATATACATTTACTGAAAACATCCAAGAGCTTAAAACGCTAAATAGACTCAAACTGCTAAAGTAATTTTCAAAAAAGTTAGGCTAGTTCAATTTAGTGTAGTTATGGATTGAATATTAAAAAGCGGCGCAACTACTAATAATTAAAATAAAGCCTGTTTTCCGTGTTTGAAACGGGTGAAACTGCAGTACACTGTTCCTATATGATAAATCTTACTCAAGCAAGCAAATCTAAACTCGACAAATAATAATCGGAAATCCTCTATCGCCAGAGCGTTTAGTTTCAAGCTGGGGGAGATCTCCAATTACTGCAGTCAAGGATACTGGTCCAGTGAATTGGACTGGTTGATTGCAGTGCATCGACTTTTAGATACCTACAGCCGCCGAAACAGACTCTACGGTAGCATGGGTACAATATGAATGCTAGTAGTTCGAAAATGCGACATCGTTTGAGGGTTGACTGCCAAAGACTTTAAAAACAAAGAGATTTTACTCTACTTTTGTTATAAGCTCGTCTAGGCTTTGGAATGCGTTGTCTGAGTGGCTTTTTCCTAATGTTTAGATCAGTTTCTTCTAAGTAAGCATATTGCATCGTGCGCTATCGCTTAACATCAGGAGAGAAAGCGGTTAAGTGTAGACCTACAAAAGTGAAAAAAAAAACAGATATATTTTCCAAAACTGCCGCTGCCAAACATAGATTCAACGGTAGGAATCGGGAAACGATTTGGGGGTTGTGACGTCACGTTTTTATAAAAAATGTATATGGACGTGACGTCACACGAAACTTATAATCACTATATCTCTTCGTACATTTTTTGTTTGTGAAACAACAGAACGATATTTTTAATAATCTGACTGATTTATCATTCCTATTGTTTGGAAACGATACGCTGTTAATTTGAAATCTGGGTTTGGGCTTTAAATAGCAGAAATCCCACGCTCCACAAACAAGGTGTGAACCTGATCGTCCGAAAACGACGTAAATCCTGCCTTATTACTCTCGTACAAATACGCTGCGAGCAGGGTTGTCCAAGCAGTTAGCTTTTCACCGTAACAAACCTCCTTATTGTTAACAACAGGGTCTATATTCCATTCCATTGTAGTGGTAGGGCTCTTTGTAGAGTCCGACTGGGGAAGTATCACATCTTTGCTAGTTATTCTGCGGCCAATCATATTAGTGTGCCAACATTACTGTGTTCCGGTTTGAAGGGCAATGCTTTTTTTTTAATAAAGAGTGACAAGACGAGCAGGATATGTGCCTGATGGTAAGCAACATGCTTGCCACATAAATTCACAGCATCTATAGGAACATGAAGAATCCAAATCATTACCTAGCATTGCACTGCGCTCATCACCCAGACAATAAATAAATAGTTTCCAGATAAATTGCTGGATTAGGAGATGGAACACCGAAACAGAAGACGAGCGCAGTGCAGTAGGTAATGATTTGGACTCTTCATGTTCCAAAAGCTGCATGTCACTGTGCTGTTATGGGCAGGCATATAGCTTATCATCAGACACATGTCCTGCTCGTCTTATCGTTCTATATATACTATAAAAAAGTGTGACAATAATAAGAAGCCACACGCCAGTACTAGACATAGGTATGCTTCTTTTTGAACCAATGAAAATTCAGTTAAGAACCTATTAACATCTGTTGGGTTTTTTGTAGCGAAAACTTATTTACGTGGAGCCCTTCTGGGTAGTACAAAATCTTATAAGTCCAAGTCATCGACATGCTCATGCCGTAAAGTTGGAGCGGCAGTGGAGCACCACACCGACAAGAGTAATTACGTTCAGCCAGTAAGAGCTATGTAGCATTCAGCCACCATGGACTAAACGAAATTACACTACATTCAGTTGATTTGCAGACTTTTTTTTATCTCCAATGCAAACTTTTAAACCCTCTAAAATCAGCTTAAAACCACTTTAGCCTGGACCGGGTTTACGTTTTGGTGAAGACAATTTCGGAATACAGGTCCAGGGTTGTCCAAACAGTAAGCCTTTCACCGTAACAAACCTTCTTATTGTGTCGAACAGGCTACCATTGTGCGAGCAGGGCTGCCGCTGTCAACCGTCGGCACAGTGCCCACGCGCTGAGGTTGACACGCGACCAACGGCGCAAGGCATGAGCGACACGTTACATACAGGCCAAACAAGAAAAGTTATCTGTTAGTAGTGTGTAGATATGATTAAAAAAAGAAGTATGGCACTCGGGGACTGCCGCGGTAAAGTTATTGCATGTTGCATGCATTTTTATCAACAAAAGCAACATAAGTGACATTTGTTTACCATCAAAAATATCACGGGAAATCCGTTAAATTGGCAACACTTAGTGCATTTAGTCTGTAAAGCTAATACAAATAAGATTCAAAGTCGAATGACCGAGTGGGGAGAACGGCGTTACGGTCTTCCATCCCTCTTTCTTGTGAATATAAGAAAGAGATGCACGATCACTAAAATTCGGTCCCCAGGCCCGCGATAAAAGCTATGCAATAGCTTAAAAAAAGAACAACATCTTTTAGTGAATCGGCCAAAGAAAATAGCAATTCTTATGTAAAATTGAGCTATACCGACGGTGGAAGTGTTTGTTTTGGTGGATTTTGTCGCTGCCGGCGTTTTGCAGATATCAACAACACCAGCAAGTGAGTTTTTCGGACTATAAACAGTGAAAATAAATACTGGTGGCACACTTCACGCGCACATATTTGAGCACACATGCAAAAGAAATGCTTAAAGCACGTTATCGTTGCATACAATATGTAATGTAGTAGTAATTATCTTTTGTGACATCGGACAATCCAGCTTTCACGGCAAAAGCTCTGTCCCATAGCTGAGTTAAGGTTCCCTCCACTGGTTTCTATCACAGATTTTTGTAAACCTAATTTTTGTATCATGTGCATTTGAACCAAAGTCATGAGATTTTTTATTTTACGCAATTACTTTTTAAAACCTCATTATTATGTTTGTTTTTAAATGAATTCTGACATTTTGTTTTCTAGAATACGCTATTTTATAGATAATGTGTCGTCTTACAACAACCCCTGATTATCCGGAAACTTACCTGAAACATAGAAAAATATTTCATTAAAATTAGACATAATATAATACAATTTGTAAATATAAACAAAATACATTTAAAACAAATATTCGTCGACACTATAAAGTCACGTCACGTCTTCGTAAAAATAATACAATGAAATGACGTCACTCAAAATGCTAAGCACTGTGTTTTCGTCATTCTTTGTTTGTGGAACAAAAAAAATAAATACGTGTACAATATTTTTAATAAACTGACGGAATAATTTGTTTCTAGTCATCATGCCTATTGTAGAACTCTGCTTTCCATGCGCTAGCCTAAAGTTCGATAGGCAGTTGAGGCCACTGGAGACCAACTGCTATAGGTAATATTTGAAACAACGGGGCATAAAGATAACACATTTTATATGGGTGATGAGTGCAGTGCAGTGATAGGTAATGATTTGGATTCTCATGTTCCAATAGCTGCGTGTCACTGATGAACAGTGCTGTTGTGATGTGCCGTGATGTGCTGTTATTATATTGCTTCCCATCATACGTTCTGCTTGTCTCATCACTCTATCCTAAAAAAACGACGTTCGTGCCTTCAAAGGAACACTCAGAGACACAATTATGTCAGTAAAATGTTGTCTTAAAACTTATAAGCTGCAGATACACCGCTATTATGCATATCGCTAACGCGAACTCACATCTTCTCCTATCAAAAATGTTGCCGCGTGTGGGCACATACGCGGTTAAATTAATTTCTATTAAAAAAATCGCCATCTCTTTGCAATTGTTCCACGCGAGTAATTGACTCACCGACTGCTAACATTGATATATGCCCGCGAGATACGTGAACAGATTCAGGAATTAGTTGGAGATTTATGTTATACTTCCTATTAAGCCCATCATCAGTGGCTCAGTATATTAGTGATTGAATCCATCAGGATCTGTCATGGAATCTAATACGAGGTCAAAATACTCGAGTTTAACGTCATTATCTTCATCAACTTGGTTTAGTCTACTGCTATTGATTAAATTTACTGTTGATTATTTATTCGTAAAAATACAATATCGTTTATATCACACTATTAAAAAATTACAAATATGTGATAATGAGCAAACAGATTAATTGTGTTTGGGTTTGAAGGAAAAAGTTTACAGAAAAATATAAACAAGGCAAAAAGGTAATTCATCTTATTGTTTCTGGGTGATGAGCGCAATGATAAGCAAGACTTTTCTGTTTAGTAGATCTAGTGGCTTTGGAAGTGGTCCACTGTACATTTTATCGAATGCGGTTCAGCGGTTTTTGCAAAATCAACAAAAATGTAACATTTGCATATATTGATGATATTTTCATTAACTCAGAAACTTTGCCTCGTTACATAACAACTAGTTTCCCAAAATATTTGAAATTTTGTCGAGAGTCTGGTAGAGAGGTGTTTAATTTTAGATTGAAATCGGTATTTGTTTCGTTAAAAATTAAATGACTAAACACCATAACTCATTGTAATTTTTAAACACAACAATTCAAATCTTCCATGAAGATAAACAAAAACCATAAAACATTATTTTGGGTTAACACACCATTAACGATAGTGAGGTCGACAGGCTATCGGCAGATTCTATAAAGTAGAGTAAACACCTGATACGCAACTAACGCAACTTGTGAATAGGGAATTTATGGTCAATAAAGAACGAATTGACGAAATGTGGATGGTTGAAGATATGGCGAGAGCGGTTTGTCACGTACACGCGAACAAGTGAAACACAATAATTTACAATCATTTTTGACGAGACGTATTAATTTGTGTCAATATCAAATAATTGGGCTGACAGAGACAAAAATATACCATTTTAATTTGTCCGTCAGTTTATTGGACTCTTATTTGGAAAAATTAGGGGACTCTCTTTTTTTTAATCAGTTTTTTAAGGGAATTTTATGACAAGTCACATGGCAGTCCCATCATAATGGACTCGTATTTTTGTTTTATCAAATTAAGTAGGTACTAAAAAAAACGACACAGATATAGATTATCAAACTTCCGCAGCGGGGGTTGGGACTTCATTTTATTGTAAAAATTTTACCATGAAGTGACGTCACTCAAAAATACTAAACACTGTATCTTCGTAATTTTTTGAAACAAAAGAAAAAAATACGTGTACGATATTTTTCAATAATCTAACTGGCAGACTAATTTTGTTTTTTAGTCGTCTCTCCTCTTGTATGTCATTAAGTATGAAAACAACATCGTTTCATATCCACAGACGACATTAGCACGTCGGTGTCGAATCCCGTAAGTTTTCCACACTTAATTTATTCAACGCATCTAAAGTAGTTTTCCCTTCAAAAAGAACGTAACATCATCGAAAGATATACTTTAAGACTTTAAATAATACACCGATAATAATCGAAAGTAAAACAATATTCCATTTCCTCTATTTAACGTTTCGGTATACGCATACTAGTCTAAGAGCAATGAAGATAACGGGGTCACAGGTCAAATACCTAATTCTAAATGATATACATAGTAGTTACTTTAAAGTATTATAGCAGAGAAAGGTAATTATTACTCAGTTACCCATTATTTAGATTGATATTACTCGTAAGACATTTTTTCGATACGAAATTTATTATAAGCAGGCAGGTTTGGGGGAGATGGGGATTTTTGGTGCGCGACCTAACTGAAATAAATTTAAAACTAAAACGTGTTACGTGTGTTGTGATACGTAAAAACTGCCAGTGATCAGAGGTGTAATTTGTTTTTACATAACCGTTTCATAATTAAGGAAATTAAGCATCGTGTAGCTTCTATGGTATCCGAAAGAATTTCGGTCTTACCTGCCCCATGACACATCTTTTTTTATATATTAAATAGTGACAAGACAAGTAGGACACGTGCCTGATGGTAAGCAACATGCCTGCCACATAACAGCACAGTGACAGCTATTGGAACATGAAGAGTCCAAATCGTTACCTACCACTGCACTGCGCTTATCACCCAGAGATCTAAGTAGTAATATCTCGAAGCCCTGTAATTTCTTTGGAAACATTGTCCTTCAAAGTGGAACACAGTAACATTTGCACATTACTGCTTGCCGGTAGAATAACTGGTAAAGGTGTGGTACTTCCCCAGGCGGACTCTGCCAAGAGTCCTACCACTACTGCATTTATGATATTTGTAGGATTTATGTACCAAACACCAACCAAAACTGTTGGACGGTCTACTCACTCGTCTACTACACACTACTACTACGACACTAGATGGACAGATGACCTCACAAAGGTCGCTGGAAACTACCACTACTAAATTAGACCTACTACTACACTAAAAAATGTTCAAAAGACAAACGGCTTAACGCGCCAAAAGAATTACCTATAACTTAAAATCTAGCACTAAAAGCGGTTCTGCCTGCATACTGTAGGTACAGTCCAACTTTAGATAGAGAGATAAGGGACCAATAAAAGTCCTCAATAACCAATTCCAAGCGGTGTCGCATGTCGGTAGACGGGCGACAGACGGTCGGGGTTGGGTTACTGGAAATACGGCCTCTGATCACTTCTTATTGACGTTCGTTACTTTACCCTAATGAAGATTTAACATTTATAGTTATCAAAAAAATATATATATATATTAAACTAGCGGCCCGCCCCGGCTTCGCCCGTGGTACATATATATAACCTATGGCATATGATTATGTACGAATGAAAGAATGGTGAAAGATTTTTTAAATCGGTCCAGTAGTTCCCTAGATTAGCGCGTTCAAACAAATAACTTCTTTAGCTTTATAATATTAGTATAGATGTGTCAAGTGACATTTTACCATCATATAAATATTGACATCAATATAATACGATGCTTACGTCAGAACGTCACTCAATTGTTTTCCCTTTCTGGAACCTCTCCACTAACACCACTGACACTTGAACTTTATGGTATAGTAATAAAGTTCAAATTGAATTATTATTACGAATCGTTTGTATGGGAAAAGGAAAAGGGCTGGTTTAAGATTTTCCCAGCAATTATTCGAATTTTTCTCGCCGTAAAAACCATCCTTGGACTTCAACGAACATTTAAAAAAAAGAATTGGTCAAATCGGCCGAGGCGTTGTTGAGTTATGCGCTTACCAACACGTTTTGCGATTCATTTTTATATTATAGATAACCAGTTTGAAATTTGAGAAATACTCGCTATTTATTCCATTATGCTGACCTGGTTGGCAGAAAGTCTGATTGTGAAAGCCGTGTGTCGTGGGTACGATTCACACACAGGGCAAATTTTTGTGCGATGAAACAAATATTTGACTATATCTGGGTGTTTCTATGTATGTATAATGAGTGCGTATTTATAATTATGTAAGTATTATATCAGTATCTGGCTCCTTTTTGAGAACTTTAGACAACTTTTTTATTTAATTAAAGAGTGACGAGACGATCAGGACATGTTCCTGATGGTAAGCAACATGCCTGACACATATCAGCACAGTGACACGCAGCTATTGGAACATGAAGAGTCCAAATCATTACCTAGCACTGCACTGCGCTCGTCACCCAGAGATTTAAGATCTTATATCTCTAAGCCCTGTAATTTCTCTGGAAACATTGCCCTTCAAACCGGAACACAGTAATGTTTGCACATTACTGCTTGGCGGTAGAATAACTGGCAAAGGCAAATAGAAAGACTTTATAGACACACACCAAAGGAAAAAGTTGCACATGAAGCATTAACGATAAACTTTTAACGTAGTGCGATAAGTTGTCGACCTTGTAGGTAAAAACGATTTCATCCAGGTTACGTTAGGGTCGAAAATAACGTGTCCTGGACAAGTCCAGGAGGAGCTAAATTTGGTAGGGTTCTGGCTCGCGCAATAAGCAAATGTTTCAAATAAGGCGATTAGTGTCACATCAAGATATGATTAGTATCTCAGGTAAAACCCAAAAAATACAGCTAGTATTACATTTGTTTTGAATTCCGAACAATGTCAATTATCAGAAAATTTATGGAAATGGCAAACATTGGTACACTTATTATTGTCACACAAAATATTTGAATCGAAAATCTATTCAAAATAATGTGATTTTCATTCAAGTATAGTAGTAGATATTATATTACCATAGAGAATTGTCGATGCTCATTGAGTATTCATTGATACACAATATAGTAATTCCCATACAATACCACCTACATGGCAAAAATGTGATCGTAATATCATTAGGTAGGCTTCGATACAATTTATTTTATGATTAAATAAAAAAGAGATATAAAATATTGACAAAATTTGCATGGAAATGATCTGTAGCATTTTTTAAATTTGGTGGCTTAATTTTTAATTATGTTTTGCTATAAAAAACTGTTTTCTCATTAACATGCTAAATTAGGGTAAACCTAATTTACCTACCTGTTTTGCTGTTAATTAATAATATACTCGTAATTTTCTCCGAATGAAACAGGAATCGGCTTTAATTTAATAACAAATTGAGACGCTCCACTACATCTATGAAGTTATGACTATGTCGCCTAGATAAATGGAAGCAACTTTTAGTTTTTGTAGATAATTGAAAAACCGCCGCATCGATTTCGGTAAAATTTATATGGGATCATTTCTGAAATATTTTCTACCAAACACAAACGATTCAACAAAATTGATTTACAATTAACGGAGCTATAGCGTAAAAAACAAGCGAATTGAGACCCTCCTGAGAGAGAACAACTATTAGAAAATTTGCAATTTGTACTACTTTCCGTGCGGATTTCGTCTCAATTTTATGTTCTTCTTTTTCAATGTTTAAAATAAATTGTATCGTACTCAACTCCTCGTCTTCTTTTTTTAACCCCCGACAAAAAAAAGGGGTGTTATAAGTTTGACGTCGATGTCTGTCTGTCTGTCTGTCTGTCTGTCTGTCTGTCTGTCTGTCTGTCTGTCTGTCGGTCTGTCTGTCTGTCTGTCTGTCTGTCTGTCTGTCAGTCTGTGTGTGTGTCTGTCTGTGGCACCGTAGAGCTCAAACGGATGGGCCGATTTCGATGCGGTTTTTTTTATTTGAAAGTTAATATCCGTGCGGGTGTTCTTAGCTATGTTTGGTTAATATCGATTCAAAATGGCCGCCTCCACAAAATGGCGGACAAAATATTTCTTCACAGCCTACCTCAATATGGGTATCAAATGAAAGGGCTTGACTAGTAGAGTACTAAACGCTATAACAAATTTCAAATTCAAGATAGCCGCCACCACAAAATGGCGAATTATTTAATATTTTTCACTACTACCTCAATATGGGTATCAAATGAAAGGGCTTGATTAGTAGAATACTTTGCACTATGGCAAATTTCAAATCCAAGATGGCCGCTACCACAAAATGGCGAATTACATTTCCTTTTTCACAATTCCCTTAATATGGGTATCAAATGAAAGGGCTTGACTAGTAGAATGTTGTACAGATAACAAATCTAAGGTAGTCGGGGGTTAATCAAAATTTTTAATTTTGTTCTTGTAACTCTTTTAAACATAGTTTATGTAACTAATTATTATTTTATTTTTCTTTGGGTACGTACCAAGTTAACTTCTACCGCAGCCCACTAAATATTTCCACTGCTGGGACTCGGGGCCTTCTCTCACAAGGAGAGAGTCAAGCCCATAATCCACCACGCTGCCCAAGTGCGGTTTGGTGGATGACACATGACATTGAAAGATTCTAGGGACAAGTCGGTTTACGATCTTTTCCTTCATCGTTGCTGAGTTAGAGAAATAACTCACTTTTTTAAAATAAAAAGTGACGAGACGAGCAGGACATGTGCCTGATGGTAAACAACATGGCTGGCTCATAACTGCACAATGACACGCAGCTATTGGAACATGAAGAGTCCAATCATCGTCGCTTAACATCAGGCGAGATGGCAGTCAAGTGTAAACCTGTAAAAGTTAAAAAAAATCATTGACACACATGATATAAAAAGACAGTGGTGCGCGTGGGATTTGAACACGGTGGCTCCGGATCGGCATTTGTCGTTCTCAGAGTAACATTGTAGATTTTTTTCTCAAATGTCATGACTTTTATTTTTGATAATTTTTGATAGCATAATATGGGTGTTTCTATGTATAATAAGTATGTATTTAAAACTATATATGTATTATATCAGCTATCTGGCCGCCATAGTACAAGCTTTGCTTAGTTTGGGGTCAGATAGTGTTGTGTGTGAATTGTCCACCAATATTTATTTATTTATTTATTTATTCAGAGGGCTGCCATCAAATCTTGGGTAGGTATTTGAGAGAAGCTGGAAACTTGTCACAAGCCTCGCCTATTATTTCGCAACATGGAGGAGGCTGGCTGGTGAGTAGCGCGGATAAATGTATGAAGTCATTGTCATTAATATAAGTTATTAGAATTAATAAATAACTTAAAAAATATGTTTTGTTAGTTAATATTGGCAACAGTATTAATTAAAAAAATAATAATAATGTCAACAGTATTAATACCCCACGATGAGGTATATAGTATATAATAGGAGAGTTATGGGACAAGTTTCAAGTCAAATACCTACCCAAAATTTGGTGCCGGTTCTCGTTATATAAGTTATCAAGCTTACTAGGCTTATGTTATTTTTATAACTAAAATACTCAACAAAACATGTAACGTAACTCCGACTTTCAAGGAGTCGAAAAATAATCGTTTTGTCTTGAATTTAATCAAGACAAAACGTAAAATGATCTGTACCAATTTGTTTTTATGATACAACGGCAATAAAGCTTTTTTGAATTAGAATTAATCATACTTATATTATCATCATAACTTATGTTCGGGGGAGTAGCTTGGAATGTTAGCTTATAGAAGTGAAAATGTCTGTAGCTATGTAGTAGTGGTAAGACTCTTAGCAGAGTCCGCCTGGGGAAGTACCACACTTTTGCCAGTCATTCTACCGCCAAGCTGTAATGTGCAAACATTACGGTGTTCCGGTTTGAAGGGCAATGTTTCCAGAGAAATTACAGGGCTTAGAGATATAATATCTTAGATCTCTGGGTGACGAGCACAGTGCAGTGCTAGGTAATTGGACTCTTCATGTTCCAATAGCTACGTGTCACTGTGTTGTTATGTGGCTGGCATTTTACTTTCCATCAGCTGGTCTCGTCACTATAAATTATAAAAAAAAAAAGCTGCGTTGAGCTCTTTATGGTTACTAAAAATAACTTGGATAAAAAATAAATAAATACATCAGGTTTTTCCGCTCGGATCCTTTGTATCAATCGTAAGCAGATGAGGTATATGGTGTATGTTAGCTATGACAACGGAGTGATGTGCCGCGACAAAAGTCTGGCACTTTCACAAGAGCGACAAGACAAGAGCGACCAGAACCGTGCTTTCGGTGTAAAGCGTTTGTTCTTACTCTACGTAGTATGTAAACTCTTTGCAAGGGAATATCTTATGAGCTCGCATCACTGGCATGCTAAAGTACCTAGTGGTGTAGCGTAGGAGGGGCGACAGAGTAGCGCACTGTTTTACCACTGATTTTAACGAGACTAACAGAAAGCTGATGTAGTATGAAGTAACTTTTATTAAGAAACTAGTATTTCTAGAAAATATAATGTGATTGAGAACCTTTTTTTTCTTGAAGTGGGCACACAAAACACATCGAATGCTAACTCTAACGTTATATAACTCTATACAATGGCAAGTAGTCGAGAATCCGAGGTGCAATATCGTAGTAAGGCGTGAATGAATGACCGTGTGAATGAACTGTGAATGAACAGATTGAACACTGAATGAGTGCATCGGACTGCATTGTGCATTGTAGATTTGCGGATGCGGATGTAACATTAATTGTATTAAATCCGTGAATTTTTACGATCTTATGATTGTACAATGACGTGACGTTACTCGAATTTTCTTAGCACTATATCTTTTGTTTGTGAAATTAAAGAAAAAAACACGAGCACATTTTTTATTATATAGCGACGGGTTTATTCGTTTTTGAGTCATCTCGCCTATTTTCATCGTCTTCGATCTAGGTAGAAGTAGTAATTTAGTAGTTAGTAGTCGCTTTCTTCGAGTAGCTCTTAAGTTTGAATGAAAACATTTAATTTATATACTTTGAGAGGGATTGAATATCTTATGGATTCGTGTTACCAACATACTGATGTGGTGTAGCGTTGGAGCGCCAGAGGAGCGGTACATGCACGCTTTTGGATGGATGAAATCTTTTTTAATTCAGCAAATTATGTTTTCTACTATACTTATTGTCGTATTTTAAATAATTGACTCAAGACTCCCACGAAATAAACACTCCAAATTTTTTGAGTAGGTAAAGTCTAAACTTTTAAAGATAATTTTGGTGTTCGTTACGAAAAAGTTCGTGACGTCGATGTCACTCTTAGAAGAGTGATTCATTAATCTAATAGTAAATTGTGATTATGTTTTGAAGTACCGAGGACACTTTTTCAAATAAGTGCAAGTATAAAGTATAAGTGTGTCAAAACTTTCCATTTCTTCCTGTTGTTCAAGGAAGTGTGTACGTGAAGCTATGAACTCTGGCTTGCGAAAGGACGGCGTCATCCATCATGCGCTAACGCCTGAGAAATGCGACTGTCACCTTACTGTCACTATGTGGGCTAATGCTGGCCGTCAAGTTCGATGCTAATTGTTAGGGCTGGGTCACAACCTTCATTTTTGTTAATAATTAGTATATATTAAAACTTTATTTGATAAATTTTATTATAATTATGAAAAACCGATAATGTAGTTCACTACGTCAATTAAAACTACGTTACGTAGATAAAATTATTCAATACAAATATTTATAATAAAACTTAAATCCCTTGAAAAACAAGACAAGTGCAACCCTGACAATAATAAGATTGTAGTGTAGGGTCTTCGTAGTTATTTCACAACATAAATTATTGGAGACCTTTGCTACCCCCCCCCTTTTTTCTTGCATGGGATGTGGAGACCTTTGCTACCCCACGTCTCTTTCTTGCATGGGATGAATATCTAATATGGTTGACTTTCTAATTTTTACTTCTCCACTTCACTGTACCCTCGCTGTCATCGTCGGATATTGCGCATTCCGTCATGTACTACAAACCTACGTCTTGTTTTCAAGTGGCTTTTAGATTTTTGATGTGAAAAGCTTTATGAAACTACAAGAGTACCTGATGACCGTTTCTTCACGTCACATGTCTATTTTCCCGGGGAAAATTCTTTAGAAATACTACCTGATTCGGGTAGAGTGCGATAGGTATGTGGGACTCTCCACCAGATGGCAACCTACCCACTGAAAACCCTGGGATGTTTCCTCTTGAGCTAATTGCGGGAACAATTTCGTAATCTATCTAGGACCCGTTCATGTCAAGGAGAGGATCATTCATCCTTGTTACCTTAAGATTCTCACGGACTAACTGCACACTTTACCTCAGGGACCACCCTCGTTGAGCGACGGACGTTTCCGCCCCCGATTCCGCCACCCAATCACATCACATTTCTATACCATCTCACCCTATCTTCTTGCATCAGGTGGGATGCCTACATCACGTATGCCCCCTATTAGTTTCACCAACAAAAACTCAACAACCTTACTTTACAACCAGTTTCACAAATAAATCGTCAAGCAGAAGTGGACGCTCTCAACAAATCACCCAAGTAGATTATTACAAAATTGCACCGAATTTATGTGACAACCGACAGGAATGGTGCTGTATAAATAAGCATCCCACGACTTTGATAAAAACCAGTTTAAGATGATATATCGTGAGTCATTAGCGATGATTGTGGGCTGAGGAAAATAATCAGGAATCTTTATGACAATTTGTCATTACTACATTTAATACTATTACAATTTTGCGGTTGCGCCCGTCGAAGCATTTGTAGCGTGCTTATGTTAGACGGATTTGTGCACCAACTCGTCTGATGGTAAGCGACGGTGTGGTTAAAGGAAAATCACGCTAACATAAGAGATATGAAATCTTTGAAAAGTGTTGTCTATACTCTAAAAGAATGAATAACAGCGGCAGTTAATTCCATTCATAATTATTTTTCTTCAGATGTTATAAAAAGTGATCAGAATAATCACAAAAATCGTACTTAATTATCATTATTAGTTGAATATTCATGTACAATATTATAAATTGGGCTACTAAAAAAAATAAGATAAATTATAAACAGGGTTGCGCGGATTAATAAAAACAAAAAAGATTTGTTACGCTCATAATACAATTATTATAAACCACATTTTAAACGGGATAAGAGAGAAGTATTCTTCTCTCTTTATCTTCTTCATCTTTATGGATCAAATTTCTTTTAAAATCATAATCTCAAATCAATCTTTGTATATAATTGAAAGTATAAATTATTGTATCCAAAAACAAGTTAATAATGCAAACCTCAATAATGATTGTCATTTGAAAGTTAAAATCTTTAGATCATGGGAAATCTTGACATCATTAATTGAGTGTTACCGTGACTGATACCTACTTTTATAAAATTTTATTGCAAAGATTAAATATTTATTGATGACTATAAAAATTCTCAAGTATTAAATTAACAATGAAGAACATCAATCAACAATATAACATCGGTATTATGTATAAGAAGTATGTATTATACCAGCTATATGTCGCCCATAGTACAAGCTTTGCTTTTTTTAGGACTTGGTGGAGTTGTGTGCGAAATTTCCATCAATATTTCTTAATTCATGTTTATGAAAAAATATGTACTAATAGGTTTAGATGTACCTATTTTCTTTTTATTTTATTTTAGTTTTCGTATAACTTTAATTTACTAAAATTAAATTAATTATTATTTATTTTTAATTTTATCTATGGGTTGTAATGTAATAATGAATTTACCTGAAATAAACATAATTTGTTTTTTAATATTTTTTCCATTACCATTAGTGACAGCCCTACGTGCGCGGGAGTCAAAATAGGATTATCTCCAACAAACTGAGATAACGTGATGGATATGCCTGTATTTGGGACAGGTTATGATACAGCTAGTTAAGGAGAACCGTGCTGGAAGTCTCTTCGACAATATCTAATTTTACACCAGTCTCAGTCCATCTAAGTATTATTTTATCTTTTTTATTTTAATAGTGATAGATTTGCACATGACCGCTATCGCTTGGTGGGATTTATGTATATCGCTACCCTTTGCAGAGTCCACTTGGGTAGTACCGCACCTTTGCCAGCTATTCTACCGCCAAACGGTACTGTGCAGACATCACTGTGTTTCAAGGGCGACATCTTCAGAGAAATTGTAGAGGATACAGATAAATTATCTTATTTGTCTGGGTGACGAGCGCAGTGCAAGTGGTATTGATTTGTATTGTTGATGTTCCTACGTGTCACTGTGTTGTTGTGCGCAAGCCTGTTGCTTACCATCAGGTATATATCTTGCTCACTATACTTACTTTATACTATAAAAAAAACTAGCTCTATGTTAAGTATTCGGTCTACGATGGAGAATGCTTACTGGCTCACCCAGAAGAAAACGATTCAGTCTTGACTTGAAGGCACCAAGATCGTAACCACCGGGAAAACCCACTCAGGCAACACATTCACAGCCTATACGTTTCACGAACGTGGAGTCAAATCGTTTGTTTTGGAATTAAGAGTATTCATTTGGGAATATCCACTCAAACATACGAGTATCTTTAGGTATCAGATATTTTCTCGGAAAAACGCCTGTTGATGCCTGTTTTTGCGTTATTGTTGTTTTTTTTTATGCTGTTTTTTTATGTTCAAAGTTTAAAAAATAACATTCAGCGTGGTAATGTCGCCTGTGTACCTACCAAGCACAGTAAAGGCACGCTTCCGGCTTGTAGTAGTCAATTTCTCATTTTTTCCATCGAGGTAATTAGATGTGAAATTGGACAAAAAATATTACAATTATTTTTTTAAATTTACAGAAACAAGGTAATGAGAAAACTCTTACATTCAACTCCCAACTGCAAATTTTGAATTCAAATTATACTGTCAATTAAAAATTAATTATGAATAATATTATAATAAAGTCTAGTTTTGATTAGCACCGTTAGACCACCCAAGTATACCAGGCTGTCGGCTTAGCGCCTAGCTGATAACATTACTGATAACGGTTATCAATATAGCACCGATTCGACAGTCGCGATCGCGCGGCAGTGTGAGATTTGAATATTTCTGCATTGGGGCGCGACGTCAATCGGAATATGGAATAATTTACTTAATTTGAATAAGAATTAGTGCCAGTTTTGATTGAAGCTACCAATCTATAGTTCTCTAGATATCACCTACTATGACCTAGATAGATGAATAAACAGAATAGGCAATAATTTGACTGCATAGTAGTAGTAGGTTTGACGAACGTAAATGTTTATCTCCATATTCGTAATTAGAGTACTGTGGAATACGTTATTTGAGTGGGTATTCCCTGATAGATATAACCAAGGACCAGGGCGACTTCTGTTTTAGAGTGAATTAGTTTCGTCTAGGTAAGCGCGCTCTATCATAGATCGTTGTAGATAGCGATCAAGTGCAATATTACTATCTCTTATTTTTTTGAAGATTACCTAGCACTGCACTGCGCTCGTAACCCAGAGATCTAAGACGATATATCTCTAAGCCCTGTAGTTTCCTGGAAACATTTCCCTTCAAACCGAAACACAGTAATGTTTGCACATTACTGATTGGCGGTAAAATAACTGGCAAAGGTGTGGTACTTCCCCACGCGGACTCTACCAAGAGTCCTACCACTACTACTTTTTGTCTTTAAAATTAAAAAGATTGTCTGAGACTATTTTCTTATTTCAAAGTCGGTTAAGGGACTTATTAGTGTCATCATTGTTCGCTTAAATAGTATTTAATCTTTAGTAATGCATTTAAGTCTTTGGTATTTCTTGACATAGTATCTAGTATCTGAAGTTTACAATATTCTATTGTGCTTATTGAATGTAGCTCATTGCTAGCACGCATTAAGTGCACACCGAGCAATACACGGATTATTTTCTATGAGTTTTCAAACAAAACCTTTATTGACTATCTCTATACGGTTTAGGTCCCATTTTACCGTATTAAAACAAGAGCTGGTTGAAGAAAACTCAGTTCTGTTTACAATGTCGATAGGGTTATCTCAGTCAGATTTTGTAAACCTTCTAATATTATAAATGTGTAAGTTTCGCTGTTTGTATGTTGCTACATACGCCACGGTGGCCAAGTGACACTGGTGACCAGTTGACCAGCATGGTGCATTATTGACTGGCCTAGTGGCTTAGTTGGTAGTAGCTCTGCCTGCGAAGCCGAGGGCCGTGGGTTCGATCCCCACCCAGTGCAAATATTTGTGTGATGAATTCAAATGTTTGCACTGTGTCTGGGTGTTTCTATGTATAATAAGTATGTATTTAAAACTGTAAAAGTATTATATCAGCTATCTGGCTGCCATCACACAAGCTTTGCTTAGTTTGGGGTCAGATGGTGTTGTGTGTGAATTGTCCACCAATATTTATATTTATATTATAAAATAGCAAAAATAACTATGCAAATCTTTAGTTCCAAACAGTACATGTTACAAAAGAAATTGTTATAAACTTTGACAAAACCATTACAGGTAATTACCGCTTTATTTTACAGTTGAATCCCATGTCACAGGACATCTTGTGCTGTAAGATGTTTTTTTTTCAAAATCGACTTATTTTTTTTATGCCTTAATTTTTTTACTAATATGAGGAAGGAGAACTTCTGGGGCTTATGGAAAGTTCCAACCGTGAAAACATGAAGTAGGCTATCGCGCTTAGTTTTAAAATGGTGAAATTGATCTTAAAGGTTTGAAGCCATATGTGGCGTTTGCAAAGAACATTCCTGGGTACTTAAACATTTGATTTAATGACCTGGCTTATTGTAAAAGCATTGTCGTACAGGACCAAGACAAGACGGTAGACGTTAAGTTCGCAAAGTATTGTCACTTATGGGCGGAATGAGCATTCATAGAAAACTTTTATGTTTCATAATATACGTCTACTTATTTGAATAAATGTGTATAAAAGTTATGGAGGTAATTGTACGGATTGTATAATAGGCATGATGACTAAAAAATAATAATTAGCGCCAGGTAGATTATTACATATATTGTGAATGTATTAATTCTTTTGTTTCAGAAACAACATTTTTAACGACTTTTTCTGCGGTTGCCTTGAAAATATCGCTTTTAGCGGAAAGGTCGCCAATTGCTACTTTTTTTAAAAGTGTTTGTTTATCTTTGTTTTAAATCTGTTTTAATATTAAGTTCAGTAAAGAGTTTATGTATCTATCTTTAAAAAGGGCATCCTTATACAACTTATACACCATGACAAATCACCAGACGATTTATACAGAGATGTTTATACCCCTATCGGTTCACATACACAGAGTTGTTAATACCGCCTCGTTTCGATGACGTGCAGTAATTACTGTGCTTACGTCTCGTAGTAATGCTTTTATAATTAGTTGACGGATCCTTCCGGCTAGACCTCCTAGGTTTTCCATTAAACCTATTTACCTACCTCGTGGTGGAGAAGAAGTTTTTTGCAGAAGATTTGATTTATGTTAGAATATATTTACACACACATCTCTGAATCTGGATATAACTGGAATTAGATCAACAAGTTTTTGGTTGAGTATTTTTTTAATGTTTTGTTTAAGTTATTCCCCACAGGGGAGTAATAGGTACGAGTCAATTAAGAGATCTGTTAAAAATCCGAAATATTTACTAAAACAGCGTATCATGTTTTGTAAATCATGAAATTAATTATGTAAAAGTTTGCGGCCTCTAATCATAGTGATTAATCTCGCGTTAATCTTATTTATAGTGCCCATTTGAAGAATTCTAGAATGAGATGTTTGTAATTAAATTTTAATGATGACATTAAGGTATAATTTTACATAAATACACGGGTAACTCACGTATAATGTAGTCAGTCCAGTCCGACTCAAGTTTCGATCGCGTCCGGCGATCTTTTTCAAGGAGAGCGCGGGTTCGCAGCTCGTTTAGCACTGTGTGCTAAAGCACTGTGTGCTCGTTTAGCACTGTGTGCTAAACGAGCTGCGAACCCGCGCACTCTCCTGAAAAAGATCGCCGGACGCGATCGAAACTTGAGTCGGACTGGACTGACTACATTATACGTGAGTTACCCGTGTATTTATGTAAAATGTGTAATAACCACGTTAGTTTTCATACTAAAATTAAGGTATAAATTAATTATAACTATGAAATAGACTATGAATAGCTATTATTGATATAAGATGACGTGTACACTTATACGAAAAATCTAACAAAGTTTCTAAAAAGCTAGAACTAGGGACACTTCTTTCCTTTGAGTTTCAATTGAAAATGATTATGTCTATCTCAGCGTTTATTCTAAAAATAGATACATACTTTATAGAGCTCCATACTACACACATGGAGTTCTAAACTTATATTATAAAAACTAAAGTTTGTAAGAATCCATGTATGTGTTTGTTGCTCTTTCACGCAAGAACTAATGAAGGGATTTCGATGAATAGTGGTACGTAGACTACATATTTTTTTATTTGTAGAGTCTTTCTGAGCGCTTATAATGAGAGCACCACAAAATCCACAAAAACCTAGTATTATTAAAAGCGCAAGATTGGATGTTTAAATGTTCATTGATTAGTCTTATCGGAACAATTGAATGTTTCGGGTTAAAATTTGGAATACAGTTAGAATACAGTCTGGAATAACAAACAAACACATTGACTGCTTTTTAGCCCGAAAAATTAACGGGAACTATGCAGCAACAACCACGGGGTGCGACGAATATAAATATATAGGCAAATGAATTATGATCTAATAAGTTCTATCTATTAGCCAATTAGGGTCCTGGGCTTGTACCCGTCTCGGTACATGGTTCCGTACACGAAACCTTTAGTTAATGAACGTGGACGCAATTTCTATTTACACGGGTTTCACTTACGTCTACCGGCCGTGTAGGGCTCTCGAAAGTGACAAGATTGCGTTTAAACCTAGGTCATGACGAGATTGTACGGAATTAGGATTAAGTTTGCTTACCTCAACTAAAATTGTGAGCTTTAAAACTTTTATTGCAAACAATTCAGCAATGCGCCAGCAAAGTTATCATTTTAATTAACTTTGGAGGTTTATTGCTCAATCACGTCGGAATATATATAGGGTTGAAATTGGGAACACATAATAGAGCCTGGAAAAGCACACAGGCTTTTCAACCCGGAAAAGTAACAATCACAGGAATTATGCACTACTGTCGCACTACTGTAAAATGTATTGTTCTTTTTTTTGTGTTTAATTTTGTTTGGTGTGTCAATAAAGAGTATATCTATCTATCTATGCGGGTAAGATCGCGAAATGCTACTAGTCTTTTCATTAATTTAGTCTTGTCTGTTTACGTCTCAAATGGTATGAAACAACTGACTGTCTTGCCTGCCTGTAAATTTGTAAAAATCTGTTAATAGTAAAGAAACTGACCCCTAAATTAATTGACGCCAGGAAAAATCAATAGCACGAAACTGCACAGGAATGCAACTAAAGTCTTGTTACATGGTAACTAACTATTATTGTTTTTTTTTTTCAAATTAAAAACATAATAAGAGTTTGTACTTTAATATTCGCATTAATGTGAAACAACCTTCTGGTTGTTTCACCCGGACTCGGTCCCGGATATAACGTCGTTCTATACTAAATACAAAAAATAAGAAAATCTGATTGTTATTCTAAACTATTCTTGAATTACACAAAAAATCGCAACATTTGGTACAGCCGTTTAGAAAGAGTTTGAAGATTATATCATATATATATCTATCTTCATATTTCATTTATATAAAGAACATGAAGAGTCCATAACACTCTTTAGTACTACACTAGTTACCCAGTACAAAGATAAAAAAAGTCAAAATAAAGCCACATTAAAACAACGATTAAATAAAGAATGCTGTACAAATCACACCATTAAAACCTTATTTAGGCTCACAGAGAATACAAATTATCTCATCCATGTAAACATGACTTTTATAGATTGGCACAGCAGATTTATACGTTTTCTTTCGAGTATTGACTGTAAAGATTCGAATTAGGCATAGTTTTGCATAGCATTTTTTAGTTTTGTCGTCTTCGATGTGGAATATTTTTAGATAAAACTACGAATAAAGTTATAGATCGGAGATCTATTGACGTTAATTTTTATGATGGGGGTTCCGAAAAAGGTGTTTTATTTGTAAAATGTGGGAGGAAAAATCTTTATCTATGTTTTCCATAAAATATAGGCTGGTACAGTGGTTATAACCAGGGTTGTTACGGATGCAAAAATTTAGACATCCGCGGATGCAGATGCGGATACGGATTATTAGAAGTTCACATCCGCGGATGCGGATTCGAAGCGGATGCGGATGCGATGCAGATGCGGATTTTGGGATTTTAAAAGGATAATTATTTAAATTTTAAGTGTAAAATAAGTCCAGATATTGCTTTTTATTGGTGGCGACATTTCACCTAATATTTATATCAAAATATTCATTAAACACACAAAAAACTATGAAGTACACAGTAAACACTCACTGTAACTATAATTTATTGACAATGAGAAAAAACACAACAAACAAACCTGTAGGATCTTGTTACCAATGTGCGCCTTTCTATTCGACAGTTACTGAATGAAGTTAGTAATTACCAAAACAAACGCGAAGCACGTGCCACTCTGGCTCCGCCCACTTTCTTTACATGTAGTTACTTGTTGATGTGAATCTGCATCCGTAAAAACTCCGCATTGATTGATGCGGATGTGAATGCAGATGCAGATGTCTGAATTAATGCGAATGTTCCGCATTTGCGGATGCGGATGCGAATATTCGCAACAACCCTGGTTATAACACACATAACCATATCCTACGTGGTTAGTGAACCCATAACATACAGGTCTGTAGGCAGGCTCATTACCGATTGAGCCTATTTACTAACAAAAACCCAATGAAAAGAAATATTAATTTGTGGACTAATAAAACTAATTAGTCCGTCATTTATATTGTTATTTATTAACAATAGGCGTGACGACAGGTCCTGCAATAATATTAAATTATTTGTAACGATAGTATTTAAATATAATAAAATATGTACCAGTTTTTATTTTGATATTTTTTAGTTTAACTTACTTTATGCTCATTCAAAGCAGGATGGGCAAGTCCATTTTAAAAGTACGAAATTATTAGAAAATGTATTTACCATTGGGTAACCCATTCAATTTCAAGTGACTTTTGTTATGAAACCAGTTTCCTAAACGCAATATTCAATATAGCTACTATACAAACTTTACGCGCGACGCATAGAAAATACGGCACTGTGACGTCACGCTTCTGTAGTGTTTTTGTATGGAGCGTTTTTGGGAGGCCAAAATTGTGATTTTAAAATCGTGATATCGCGGGAAGTTATTAAGATATCAAAGTAATTCTTTCACCTATGTTTTAGTTTTTGACAAACCTTTTGATGGCACATTAAATCAAAATTTGTCGTCATGCCTATATCGTAAGCAAATGGCGTGCATACTTGCTATGGCAACAAAGTGAGTGCTGCGACAAAAGTATGACACTTCCACAAGAGCGACAAGGCAAGAGCGATCAGGCCCGTGATTTCGGTGTAAAGCGTTCCGACTCTATATGCAGTTTATGTAAAATCTTTGTAGATTGTTGACACAGTCGTTTGTAAGTTTTTCGTCAACTAAGTCGGCAGGAGTCCAATTTAATTAAGTACAAAATGCTTTACAACCAATAAATAGAGTAGATACGTAGTTAATACTAAATTTTACTACTTCAATATATTAATGTGTTCGATTACAATAGGGAATTTATAGGGACGGTTGTAATTCTTTTACTGGTAGGACATTGATGGGAAATGCCCCTGTATTTCTTCCCTAAGTGTGTGGGAAGAATTTTATTAATTACTCTCCATTCGTTTGGGTTACAATTCTTAATAATTAGAGGTATAAGTTCGTATTCATTTTCATTTAATTTAGCAATGTCTCGTTCAGTGACATAGCGTTCCTTGGCGGGGCCCCGTTTAAAAATATTTTTGGGCTCCCTTACGATAAGTAAATATTTCTCGCAAAAGAAAAAAACTTTGCTTAAAATTAAAACAAGTACATATATATATTCATAATCATTATATCTCTTACTGTTTCCAAATTTTTTCCAAACAATTTAAATTAAATATAGCTTTTAAAAGCACGCTTTATTTGAAGATTAATTTTTGTGCTTTTGTCATTACTTACTGAAAAAAAAATTAAGAAGTTTTTACTTATGTTTGCTTACGCACACCGGGCCCCTTGTGGCTCAGGGGCCCCGTATAGTTGATACACCCCTTGCCTTGTTGTTTCACCCGTGCAGTTACCGTATCCTTACTTTCTCCATGATAAAAGTAGCCGTCGTTAGATTACCTCTATATCTATTCTGAAGGTTTTACAAATGTACGGTGATATACATTATTATATGATGCATAATTCCATTATGTTATGCTGTAGTTACACAAAATTCTTAGTAAATATCACCTAATAATGTGACAATAATAAGTACTTTCAGATAATGGCAGAGATTACGATATCGAAAATTCGGTAAAAATTGCACCAACCTACATTCGTTATCGGACAAATGCTCGTAGATTACGTTTATTTCCTGCACTTGAATGAGACGATAACTCTGTTTAACTAAAGTCTGTCTGGCGTTTACAGGAGTTCCTTATTTTTAATGGTCTACGTGAGAAGTGTACAACCACAGTCTATTAAATCAAACAGTCGTTCGACGAAGCCGTCTAGACGGGGCAATCGTGCGGGGCGTGCGGGGGTGAGACGCGGGAAGCGCGCTCCTGCATTGCCTACATTACAATGTTAGTATTGCAGGAGCGCGGCTCAGGGCTGACGTCTTCCAGATGTTTTAATTTTATTTTAGTAATAAGCATTTTTGTTTCCTACAACCCCACCCGTGTGGCGCTGACGCTGATATTATCAGCGTTTCTCACAAGATCAAAGGCGATGAACTACTGGTAGATTTCTTTATACTGTGCCTCTATTAGGTTTTAGGTATTAGGTAAGCTTTCGATAAATTCATTAAACAAATTAGTAAAACCATCGTGTTCTGTAGGCCACAATGCAAATAATTCACAGATAATATTTTCAAACGCGCCAGTTACTTACCTAGTCTTGTACGCTAAGATTAATTTTAAATTAATGCATGTTATAATCAAAACTATTTGCATTAAATACCATCAAGATGAGCTTGTTAACTAAACTAGCTACTACTACGACTTTGTCTATGTTAAAGTCAATTTTGTAAAACTGCTTTTGGAGTGTTTGTCCAAAACAAATGACATTAGTGCATCCACACCGACACGGCTCTGAAACCGTATTTTACGTTTGGGACACTGTCTCTTTCAGATATCCCACATGTTGGTGAGGCCATCTACTCTTTTGCCTCTACGCTTCGATGGTAACTTTAACTTGGTACTTTTTTGCACTCTATATCAATAGAGATACATGTTTGATACCTATTACTTTATAATATTACTAGCTGTACCCTGCCACACTGTATATATGTAATATATAGATGTTCTATAGTATGAGGAATGAAGATACTTGTGGAAATGTATTTTTGCCAAAAAAAATACAGTTTCTAACAGGCCTACAGAAAATCTTGTAGATTTAAATAAGTATTTTTAGTTTAAACCTTATCTGCTTATAAATATAAATAAAAGTTAGGTTTTGTTCGTACAGTTCTTAAATAATGTATTTGGATTATTATGGATACATATGCATCCCACATTATGTTCCATTAATTGGGACTCAGTACTATCTTTCAGAAGGAGAAAGTCAAGACCGCAATTCACCACACTGGTCTAATGCACTGTCATTAGTAAAATTTCTGTAAAATATATAATATTTACTGTCCATTAAAGGCAGTAAAGGCCACTGTAGGCTATCTGCCATAAGTCCTTTAAAAGCCCTTCTATCATTAGATACTTCTTAGATTGAAAATCACATTGATACCTACACCACGGGTAATTATATAATAAATATTAAACATGACAAAATAATGCATATTACGAGGCTGCGACATGTAACCTGCCGTAACATCGCATTTATAATCGAGAATTAATCTTAGATGTCATGGTAATTATCCTACAGACAGACTTACAGTATGAGGTTTTAATAGCTTATTTGCTTTTCAGTCTAATTTGTCCCAGTGTTGGAAAAATCATCCCTTTATTATAACTACTCGATATTATCTTTCTCGATATTTTATTCAAGTTTTGGACCAAATCAGCAAAAAAAATGTAATGTGGAATGTCCTAAGACTGGATAGAGTGACCATTTACGAAAGGCTGCTGGTGACGGTTAAAAATGTAAAGCCGATCGGGCTGAGTGGCCTATTTTGCCTATATTGGAGAGGCCTATGTCCAGCAATGGAAGACTGAGCTAGTCATGATGATGGCCTTAGTATTATCTTAGACTAGAGCCCGTGAATCGGTAGACGTGGGATGCTCTGAAACTCGTTGATGTGACAACGTTACGTAAGAGAGGAGGCAGTGGCTGGAGAACAAGAACTAGGAAAGGGCTGAGTGACGTATCTTGGGGCAGTAGACTCGTATAGGAGACAACCCGGAAAGCGATAGCAGTCCAAAATATACAGATTTACGTTAATCCCACTTAATATATTATTCGTTGAAAGAGTTTTTGTTGACAAACACCACAAGCGACTTTTAGATTCTAGACTCTAGACAATAGTTTTGTAATTCCCTTTTTTATCTGTATTGAATAATTAATGTATTGTGTGACTTGTAAATGCTTTTTACCAATAAATTATCGGTATAGTAAATGCGAAAGATTTTTGTTCAGTCACGTCGAAACCTCAGAACGGATCAGGTTGAAAATTGGAACACAGATTATTGTCTGGAATAGGACGTAAAATATGTTACTCGTAGTTACCTTTTGTCGCTCTCGCCTTTAGCGCTTTAACTCTCTCCGTGCTAGAGAAGGCCCGAGTCCCAGCAGTGGGCACATTTAGTGGGCTGTTGATGATGATGACCCTTTATCGCAAAGAAATTACGGGAACGGCAACTACGCAGGTAAAACCACAGGGCACGGCTAGTATTTATACAAATATCTGTTCTGTGTGGGAATCAAACCCGCTGGTGTCGAAATCAGGCTTACCTACCAAGTAAGCGACAAGGCATCGAGGCAAGTCAATTTAAGCTTTTGATCATTTATGATTTATTCGAATCGATTTATTTTGACTACTCAGCTACTACATTTTCTGCGAAGCAACAGAAATTATCAATTAATCTTTGCAATAACAGTAATTTATCGGCCAAGTATCTTTCACATACTTAGATAGGTAAACATAAATAATTATCTGCAGTAGGTGTGTCTAAATGACCTGATAATGTTATCTTCTTGTAACTGATTCAAAGTATTTGCTTTTTTTATTTGGCACTGTTATCAGAGTACATATTTGTATACATGGACCATGAAATGCATTTTTGAAAGAAAAACTTTAGTGCACCACGCACAGTTTTTTCGTGGCCTGTGACTGAAGCTCAGTGTCACGCTCGGAAATCAAAGAAATCTTCGTGTGAACTTGGGACCGTAGAGTGTCGGAGCGAGAAAGATAATCAATTGTTGCTATCTGTCTGCTGTCACTGATTTTTTTTATAGTTTGCGTGACCATAGATACTAGTCCCGCAGCCGTATCTATCACTATCGTGTTGGTGTGTTACTATATGCAGTTTATATTAAGGTAATTGTTTTTAATATCAATAATTCTTATTTTAGTATTCACTTCTGCTGCGTGGTCTTAATAAGCACACACACTTTTTTCGATATTTTTAAGAAGGTTTCTAAAAAAACTGTAGAAAAATATTCAGAGTAGCAGGCAGAATTTGAATCTACGACTTTAAGATTGAGAAATGGGACAGTCTAACTATATCTTTACGGATCTGCGCATCACAATCACAAATTCACTAAAATCCTATAAAATATAGATAATGTTATGATACCATTAAATTTATAATTTTGATTTAAAGTGCTGTTACGAAATATCTTCGTTGAAGATTGACTCCATAAATTATTTATTTATACAAAATACTAGTTGTTATTGGACGGGAATGGTAATACGTATCCCATTATGTTTTATCGTCGTGCTTATTGTTGACATCAATAGGGTTTCAAAAATAAGCCACTGTTTTCATTACTTTGTAAAATATTCATTGGGGGAAAATAGTTCTGTCGAAACAATAGTGTGTCGAATGCTTAAAAAATATTCGATTTGTAAATTAACATTCGAGATTTTTCATTTTTGATCGAATTTTAAACTGATATTATACGTTATCACTATTGTTTAATACTCAATAATATTTTCTAATATTCTGGTTTTCATTGTCTGTTTTATAAATGGTCTACTAGTATTTGTCCATGATTTTGTAGTAGCACACCGATTTTTTTTCACCTGACGGTTTTCATCTGTCCGCCATTTTGCCTGATGTTAAGAGGCCGTCTACGATGGAGCGTGCTTACTAAGAAGAAACCACTCTCGATTCACTCTCGATTTGAAGACACAAAGATTGTAACCATCGGAAAAACAATCGCAAGCAAGAGTTTTTTAGGAAAAAACTCTACTACCTGCAGGTTAAATACTCTGAGTTCCAAATCTTAGGTTAAGGCCAGGTAGTTCTGTCAAATTAAGCATTTAACGCTGTCTTGTTCTCGCGACCGTCACCGACCGCGGAATCGGTGCCACAGTACAGAAATAACATTAAAATATTGGACTATTTTTGTTTGATTTTTTGTTCAAGATTTGTTTATACTGTTTATACTAGTGATAACAATTTTGTGAATTGTGAAGTGAAACGAAGAAATACAAAATTTATCTATACTCGTAGATATACAAAACTCAACCTTTTCTTTTTGGTCACACTATAAGTTGAGAACGGTTTTTCAAATTTCATGCATCTTTTTAAAATGTTTCCTAATAATTCACAAGTTCGTCAAAAATTCAAAAAAATGTGCTGAAACGTAATGAAAGGCCAGTAAAAATAGATGGTTTTTTTGGTCAACTTTGCACTAAATTTCTAATCCAATTTTTTTCTATGAGGTAAAGATAACTTACTGAGCATAAAATTACAAAATGCTCACAGATTCAGGTAGAGCTTCAAACGCCAATTGAAAAAAACTGTTTTAGCCGATATTTTGGAAACTATATATTTTGACAATAATTGTAGAAAATAAAATTTTGCATCTTTTGTTGCTAGTAAACTTTTTTTGTAAAACTTACCGTTTACGATTTATAACCCATTTAATAATACGATGATGCCGATAATAGTGGATGTAAATGATGTGGTCTTCTCTAATTGAAACAAGCACAGTGTACCTCGTAACCTCAAGGTTCGAACCTTCGACAAAAACCCACTCTGGCAATGCGTTTCACAGCTTAGTTGTTCTTATTACAAAAGTGGAGACCAAACTCTTCGTTCAACTCTTCAATCATGATGATGAACGGTGCTGTTTATTCGAGCAACGAGCAATATGATAGAATAACTTTAATTTAAAACCCCCGACTACAAAAAAATCTACACGTAAAAAAATATTACCTACTATCTAAGGACACTTTGGCGAATGAGACTAGTCTTACAATATCTTAGTTACCAAAATCCATCCAGCCGTTTGGAAGATATGTGGAAATAAAAGATTTACAAACATAAAAGACACGCGCGAAAAACATAACCCATCTTCCATTCCGGTAAAAGGGGCATGTTTATGCTACTGGGAACAGAATTCACATCTTATTATTTTACATTGTTATCATCAAATTTGACATAATAAATCGTAATCGGTAAGTTCGAAAAAAAAAGTTTACTGGCAACAAAAAATGGGAAATTTTATTTTCTACAATAATAATAGGGTTTATAACTTTTTCAGAATATCAGCCAAAAACGTTTTTTCGAGCTGGCGCTTGAAGCTCCACCTGGATTTGTTATTATTTTGTGATTTTATGCTCAGGAAATGATTCTAAACCTTATATAAAAAATACGAATCGGAAATTTAGTGCAGAGTTAAATTCTACGAGTAATTTTACTGCCTAAAAGGCTTCTTATCAAATTTGGTCGAGTGTCTAAATTTCTATGAACAATATTAGCATTTACATACAAAAAAAAGAAAAAACAATAAATTTTGGTGGTGTCACAAACTTGGAAAAGAAATAAAAAATTCTAACAAAACCATACGTGTATCTATGGAAAGTGTTCAAATTTGTATTGAAGTTCCTAACATTTTTTTTCTAAGCTGAATAGTTTGCGCGAAAGTCTCTTCCAAAGTGGTAAAATCTGTATGCGAGGACTTTCCTTCCAAGTACTAAATACCTTACTACCAAAGAATTTACCTCAATGGCATATAAATATCATTTATGATACCTAACTTGCATTAGGGGATAACATTAGGGGATTTACGCAGGGGATTTCTCCCCTCTCATTATTTCCTTATCCCGATCTCTGATTTAACGGACGTATATTTTACCGATACTTATCTATTTTCCATTGCATCCGCATTGAATTTTTACTGATGTGGTATCGACGTCAGTTTTTGAGACTCCTTTTGGTCTACAACATAAAGTAAACAGCGTACTAATTAGTATCAGCGTCTATTTGCAATTCCAATGAAAACGGTATCAAAAATCAAGATCATAGCGTGCTTCACTAGTAATACCTACTGATATTGTTATACTGTGGCACTATGATCGTAATATTTAAAATTTATCGGTTGTCAAAATTGCAAAATCAAGCACAGGCCCGTCGTCCGTGAGCGCCGAAACGCGACTGATCAGGCTTGCCGAACGGCGCGCTATATATATGGTAGATATTAAAACATAGTGAATAACTGATACTTTTTATCAAGTCAAGCTCTGCGAATGCATCTATAACTTTTTAGTGGCAACTTTAGGGGTAACTTTGGGATTTTTTTCTATCAAGTAAAATTCATTAAATCGTGTTACTGACTGCGAATTGCACTAGATTAGATCCTTAACTATTACATATATTTTTTTCAGAGTTTAATACACTATTTTAAAGGTCTTAAAGTTGTTTTACAAATTCAAAATTACGGCCCACACGCCCTTAATACCCTAAATTAGTATGATGTGATAGAGCAACAAATATCTATATTTTCACATTTGTTACAATAATTCGCAGGGTTTTTTTTCCAAAAATGTATCAACACGCGCTTATTTTTTTTATCACCCGTAAAATTCTATGTAGCGTCAGATTATAAACTAAAAACGTTAGAATTATTAAATACATTTACTTTAATTTTATTCAGTGAAAAACGAGAGCAGAACATTAATAACAGTAGGAAATTCAGAAAACATTTTTTTTTGCGACTTTTTATTAATTAAATTACAATGAAAATTAAATATACATATTTTCTAGCTAACTATTTACACTAATAGTATCCAAATTGTCAATAGTCTCAAATTACATTTTCAGTTTTATAACAACAAATTTTTATCTACCCTCATGTTTTTCATGTTACTTTTCTCATCCCTAAAGTGGGAACCACTTTCCCCGTAACAATGCTCAATCGACAGGTCCAACAATCATTGTATGCGCGATGCAAATGCATTGTTCATTACCATATACACGTGTTAGGTTACTCAGTTCATGCGAGCTCCCGTGGCGAGCGATTTACTAAAAACATTACTGGTCCAATTTGAAGGGAAATGGTTGCATGATATGAATGACCTATGAAATCTAACTTTTCAATAATTATCTAGAGTATTGCAACGTTAATTAATGGTTTATTGTATTGTAGACTAGGCCTATGATTTTACCGAGTGTTAAAAAGTTTTAAATATAGCTTTTCGTACAATAATTTATGAAATCCAACTGGTAATTTCTAGTTGAGCAGGTCAAAATTTTAAAATGTTGGATTCTAAAGTACCTTATTTTTTGGTAGTGCCTATTTGTAGACTATTTTGCAATAGGCTTTAGCGGTTCTAAATAAATAGGTAATTTGATATCTCTAATTTTCGTCTTAATCACAAAGTGTTTTTAGATAGTATATTTGTATTACATAATGTTTTTATCTGTTGATTAGGTGCAGTCGGGTTTTATGAATTAAAGTTATTATCTCTCAGTTTGTATTCATCATAGAATACCTACTCTGGCAATATATTCCACAGTTTAGATATTCTTATTACGAGTTCAAACTGCCTCGTTTGAGTCTTCGTAACCCCCGGTTTAGTTAAACTACTGAAGGGATTTTACCTTCTTGAGGTTAAATGTCTACGAACTTTGAATGTCATATATATATTTATACATAAGCCTAAAAAATAAGTTGGAAGTTTCTAGATGTAAAAATGACGAAACTTCCATACAACATTTTAAACTCATTTTTAACCTATGCAGTTTCTTAGGCTTATATTTATAGCCTTATTTTTATGAAATTTAATTTAAACGGTTCAGTAGTTTAGGCATGACAGCGTAACAGACAGATCACTTTCCATGAAACATTTTGTGACAAATTTATGTTTGTCCAAGAGGCCCTCAACATTATTCCCATCTCCTCCTACCAAACAATAGGAACATTTAGAACAAGGCATTCTACCCTTCCCATAACATCTTAATTTACCACAAAACTTGTTAAGATCACGCACAATACTTAGACAAAGGAACATTGTCAATGTTTAGCCTCTAAAATACTGTATCTCATTACTAAAGGTAGTTCTGCTGTTTTGGTTAATTTATGGTTTTCATCTACCTAATACCTTTAAACGAACAATACTTGTATATACATACATTTATAATCTGAATCTCGGATATGGATCCAACGATTTTAATGAAATTGAGTATGATTTTGGGGAGAAATAGTTACGTTTGATTTAGAAAATGTCGTTTTATCGGCGTTTAAACCGAGCAAACCTCGTTCATCCAGGTCTCAACTAATATTTATGTTGGTCTGAACAATAAACTTATTGAATTTTGTTACTTTAAAAGATATTTTTCCTATTAGCTTGTGTTTCTATTTATATTTCTTGTTTATCTGCTACGGTCTCCCCCAGCAGTAATACCAGTGTTTTGTAAAAATCTTACACCGGTCACCAAAACACGGGCCACAGTGTCTAGTGTGGGGCCAATGGTCAAGACTGGGAGAAACTTTATAATATATATTTAAATATTGTCTCATTTTGTTTCATGTGTTTATTTTATGAGTTTCTTGTATGTGGTTATTGGTAAATAAATTATTATTCTATTCTACTTTAAACTGGTAGGTTTTATCCGCGTGTTACCTATTCCCTGTATATCCCCGGGATAAAAGAAGCGTGTGTGTTATTCCAGGCTATTACTCAAATGTGTAGAAAATTTGAATTTGATCCGTTCAGCTGAGCAACAAACAAAACCAAAACTTCGAATTTTTATATTATCAACATGATAACCTATACCAAAAAATCACAACTTTTTAGTAGACAACATAAGTCGCTCGAAAGTTAATATATTAAGTAAAGAAATACTGATTGGAACCCTGCGCTGGATATGCATAGGAAAAATGTCCCTGTAGTATAAATCATCATTTGAGGACATCGCTCACCGACTGAAGCATGCAAATCGGCTAAATGCAGCCTTAATACACGTCTACTGATGTGCAGAACAGTATGAAAGCTTTATCTAAATTTTCACGTTGTATCTGTAAACGAGAACATCAGCATCTCATGATAAGTGGCTTACATCTAATAATAATTACGGCTGGTCTAGTCGGGACAGTAGTGGCTGCCGATCGAAAGCCTCTGGTTCGAACCCCATGCGCACCATTCTTTTCCAAGCCTTCTTCGTAATATAGCTAACTTTAAAACGGCGAAGGAAAAAGAAACAACCGTGAGGAAATGTTCCAAGAATCTTTCGAGGTCATGCGCCACCAACACACACTGGGACAACTTGGTGGCTTATAGCCATGATTCTCTCCCTGCGAGGGAAGTCTCCGAATCCCACCAAAGGGGACATTTCATGGGCTGCTCATAATATATAATAAGTGACATGTAATATCAAAGCATGTTACTCATTTGTGTGAAAATTATTGAATCGCATCGGTGCTTTTTTTGTGTTACTATTTTTCGGTCTAAAGGGCATCGTTTTGAGAGTACATACAAGGCTTAGAGATACATTATCTGATATCTTTTGGATGACGAGTGATTTGCAGAGTTATGTAGCTATTTGGACTCTTCGTGGCTTGTTATTAAATTAATTATTTGTTGAATCAGTTAAAATTTCATTTATAAATTCAGTCTGAATTTACGATACTGTTCCACAGTCCAAGCTTAATAAAGTCGCGGACACACCGACAAAGAGATCTGACGATTGACTTGAGACAAAGAGATAAGCCTGCTAGCGTTAAGCCTGGTGTACACAGTCGGAAGATATCTTGTAGGTGTCGGTAACTGGGAGATTGTATGACTAGATGTCAGGATTGTATGACTTAAATGGAAGGGTTGCTTGAAGTGGAAATAAGATGTCTAATCATGTTATTTATATGGTTTAATGTAAACTTGGGTAAGGAATTTCTAAGGCATTTAGGTTAGCGAATGAAACAACCGTAAAGTTTCTAAATTATAAAGGTCTAAGGTGCGATTTTAGCCGCTACATTGTGACGCACTGTAGGGTATATTTTTAATGATGGAAAATCTACATAAATAGACAGACTCCTTATTGTCCCCAAAACAACAATCTATTAACAAAATGACACCTTAACGCTTGGTGATGCAAACGGCAATTTTATCACTAACATCGATTCCTTCCAAACAACCGAAGGATGGAAAGATACATTAATTTCAAAATGACGGGGTTGAGGTACAAGGTAGCCTAGGTGTTATATCTAACCAATGTAAAAGCTAGATAACCATTTTATATCCGATCGGCGACAGATTTCCATTACACAATTAAGCAGTAAACCTAATATTTGCATGCCGTAAGGTTGATTATGGAGTTCTCAATGTAAACATTTAAGACCTTATTGTAATTACCCATGTTCGCAAATAAAGAAATGTATTTATTTATATTTGTAATAAGAACGTCTAGTTTATGGAGTGTATTGCCTGAGAGGCACAATCTGACGGTAACAAATCTCGGTGTCTTCAAATCGAGAGTGCATCGGCTTCTACTGGGCAAGCAAGCTGGTTCCTACGTCGACTGCTTAACGTCAGGCGAGATGGCGGCCAATCTATCTAATCCATAAATCATTCTTAAAAGGATTGAAAGTAATTTGACATAATTTTAGACCCATCTGTCACCCTGAAAACGCCTAATTTAGAAATAATATTTCTATATTCCTGATAGGTTTGTACAGAGATACATAAGATAAGATAAGATAAGAAAACTCTTTATTAAAAGCCACATAAATACAAAAATAAAACAAAATCACAAAAGAAACTTCAGAATAACTTATGCTAGACATTTTAATTGGCGGCCTTATCGATTAGAGCGATCTCTTCCAGGCAACTGTGTACGGATAGGATATAAAACAGTAATGCGGCCTTATAGTCGGTTACTGTTACATACATATGTATCTAACAGTAACCGTTATACTCTCACCCTTACAATGTCGCCTAGCCCAGTGGCGCGTTCGTTAGACTCGCTACTGTTATCTACGCTGTGGCGACAGATTTGTAGTTCTAAACACATGATGTACGGGAAATGTTGTTTATGGAGCCCGTTTGAGTTATAGGACAGCCGTACTGCGTTGACTTAGGAGCGATCATAGTCGAACAATGTATTTTGTTTAAAACTCTAGCCACCACTTAGGTACATGACAGTAAAAAAGTGTGTTTTTTTTTCTAATCATAGTATAGAGTAAGACAGGCACATGATGGTAAGCAACTGAATGACAGAAAGAAAATAGTCATAGCTGCAGTCGATTTAAGTTACGGCTGATCTAGTCGGGAGAGCAGTGACTACTGATCCGGAGCGGAGCCCCGGGTTGAAATCCCAACCACACTACTGTCTTTTCGAATGTATTTGCGTAATACCGCTAACTTAGATCGGCGAAGGAAAACATTGTGAGGAAACCGACGTGTACCAATAATCTTCTGAGGTTATGTGTCAATCATTAACCCGAATTGGGCCAGTGTAGTGAATTATGGTTTTCACTCTGCTTGTGGGAGAAGGCCCCGAGTCCCAGCTGTGGGAACTTTTAGTGGGATGTTTGTGCTATTATGCAGTCGACCCATGATCTTACGATTGTGCAATCCAACGTTCTTTATTCTATCTAATGAGCCTGTGCGATATTTCTAAATAGCTGTAACTACTCAGAACTGTACTGACCCATTCTAACGATGATTACTACAGATTTAGTTTAAAAATGCCGTTATAAAACACAAAATCGTCCTCAGGCGATTGCGATGTATCACCAAAACGAGCTCAACTAATTGCTCGGAATGCAAACACTCAAAAACACGCCAATTATAAGCCGCTTGCAACATTGTATGTACCTCGTTTGCATCGCCTGTCGATAGCGTGCCGCTGCCTAATATACCACATGGTTTAAAGGTTTAGTGCCTTTTAAGAACGAGGGTGCGACTGAATTTTTGTTTGGGGATATCTTTAATGTTAATATTTACTGTACCTCCTTCCACCTGGTGCTCAATTTGAATAGCCTGTTTAAATTGATTAAACTAGACTTGAGCAAAATTTTGAGTGTTTGGCTGGTCGACACTAGGTCGAAACAACTTCGCTCGAAAAAAAAAGCATAAACATTTAATAAGTTTGTAATATAGTCGTTAGGGTCTTAATAGAAGCAGGCCCTTTTATGTTCAATCTGCTGGTACTCGGAGCCTTTTCACACGAAGGGAGAGTCGAAACTGTTGTACACTACGCTCTGCATGCACAAGACAAAAATGTCTTCCAAACACGAGTATGCCCTGAGACATTTCCTTACGATGTAATTCTTTGCTGTGCCAATGGTATTAAAAAATGGCTCAGAAGGACAAGCGGGATTCGAATCTACGACTTCACCTTATGCGTAATGGAATTCCACTACGGATGAAGAGCAGGACATTTGTGCTAGGACATGTAGTGATGGCACTTTGGTGAAACAATGATACGTAGTTTTCTGGTCAAAACACTAAAGAATAAAAATACTCTAGCATGAAGTACTGATGTTGCGCCTGATTGCACATGTTCCGTCAGACATAATGATTATCGGTCGGATTATCGTTATGGGAAAAGGTCATTTCAAGATTTGTTCATTAAGGTTTTAGTACAATATAACATTCAGCCCAAACAGACCGCAACCGGGTGGATATATAAATATAAAATAGTAATTTTAATGTAGTAATTTAAATGTCCGATAAATAAGCATTTTTTACAAGTTCAAGGTACGCTTTGGAAACTGTTACTGATATTATATCACGCTTACATAAATATAATAAGTATATTATATTTATGTATGCGTGATATAAAATAGACATAAGAATGTAGAATAGATAGAATAATAAATCGTGAGCACTTTCCTTAAACTTTTCATCATATTTTTTTTAAATAAAAATTGAGGAGACGAGCAGGGCATGTGCCTGATAGTAAGCAACATGCCTGCCACATAACAGCACAGTGACACGCAGCTATTCGAACAAGAAGAGTCCAAATCCATTACCTAGCACTGCACCTCGCTCGTCACCCAGAGATCTAAGATGTTATATCTCTAAGCTCTGTAATTTATCTGGAAACATTGTCCTTCAAACCGGAACACAGTAATGTTTGCACATTGCTGCTTGGCGGTAGAATAACTGGCAGAGGTGTGGTACTTCCCCAGGCGGACTCTGCCAAGAGTCCTACCACTACAAGATTTAACACTTGTGAGGTGTCCACCAATATTTATTTATTTATTTATCTTATTTACATACTCATTTGACATTGTGAAACTGATATTTCAAAAATTGACGTGTTTCAAAAGCGCACCCATGTACCAAATTTAAAAATATGTAAATTAATTTGAACAGTTTCCAAAGCGTGTCTTGAACTTGTAAAAACCACAAATAAACACGTCTTGAAAAGTAGCGCAAATAAAACTAACCAGCGGACGCACAAGTTAGTATTGATTGAGCAGTTAGCATGTCGCTAAACTAGGCGATGCCTCGTAATCCGATTACCCTACGACTTATACGGAAAAGTCATAATTACCGGTTCTATGGAGGCTCATTTAAACCGGTACATATGAAGAGCATGTTACTTTCATTGCGGTTAATTGATTGGTATTCAATCAATTTATCTACTACTGTAATTAATAAAAAATGTCGACATGACGCGTGACCAATATGCTGGCGCTTATTTGGCTTATGTATGAACTTCGCTATTCGGCGTAACAATACCGCCAGTGTGCTAAACACGGTTCCGTCTGGTAGTAAGCTTGATAATTTTGGTCATCTTTAGGCATTTATTGATCTCTGGATAATTCAGAAGTGCTTGGTGCAAGTAGTCAGTGAGAAATGTATTTTTAGTTGAAATTTTATTTCATATTCTTAGGCTCTGTTCTTTTTCGTGGAGGGTCGAGCTCTGCAGCATAGATATATTGATAGATACAGAACACATTGATATAATTCTGATTGTGGCCGTTTTTCTCAACTTCCCAACTTTTATGTTTATAATTTTTTTATAAACATCAGCGAAAACAAATTTTAAGCACTGTTCATAATATCCGCATTTTTGTAGGAGTTACATATTTTTTAAGTGAATATTTATTATTTATATTAGTGATGTTTTGTAGTATTATTAAGAAATTGTTGCCTATTCCGCCTACGATTGTTTTAAGATATTAGCTTTTATACCGGTTGCCTGAAAGATATTACTCTCAGCAATAAGGCTGCCACTTGTGGAGCTAGTTCATAATTAGGTTTTCATCCGTTTCATGTTTCAATTCGTTTGTGTCACGATAAAGAGTTTTCTAGCTATCTAACATCAGACGTTTACCCAAAATACCGCTTTGAGATAAATCCAGTTTGGCCATTACCGGAATGTGTAAAATTAAAGTTAACGGACAGTTATTCTAATTAAAACATTTAACTGTTACCACTAAAGTTAACTAACAGCTACGCGCACAAGAACCGACTGCAACCAAATCGGGCTGTTTCAAATAGTTCAACTAGGGATGTTGCGGAGGTAGGTTTAGCCGGATGTTGTAAATCTGCAGGATTAGGAACTGCGCAATGGAGTTAAGACCAGCGGCATGGCTCAGGTCCTAACTCAGAACAAAGCTCTATAAAGAAAAAAAGGTGAGTTCAAGATTAGAGAAAAAAAAAGTAGTTGTAATGAAATAATAGAAAGTACTCAATTAACAATCACTTTAATGAGGCTGCCACTTGTGGAGCAATTAATAATATAAAGTTTTTTTTTTACTTTTTTTTTTTATCTGGGCAGAGCCTTTATTAACAAAACTAAAATACAATGAGAACTACATACACTACACTACAAACCTAACTAACTACTTACACTAAGCACACCTGAATTATCTATAGACCACTGTAGGTCTATAGATAATCAAGATGTGCAAGCCCACTACCAATCGGAAGCGTACCCAGCATGCTGGCGGCATTACCACGCTGAATGGCAATACTACTTACTAAATGTACTTTTACTTATGTACGTAAAAGTACATTTTGCCACAAGTGAAATATTGCGCAATATTTTTTTATAGCATAGACATAGAGTGATGGGACAAGCATGTTATCTTCCTCCTCCCACTCCTATCCTTTTGTTCAATTCAATTTAAAATATTCGGAACTGAAGCCTGGCAGTTTATATCGTTCAGTAGATCTGATGAGATTACTTGTAGTACAACACCCATTATTACAATATTAAATTATCATTTCACAAAACATCCGCTATAATTTCTCGTAATTGATGACAATAATGTGTAACTATTATGATTGTTGAAAGAATAATGTTATTAAATGTATTTTCATCAAACGGAATTATTTAGGCGCCGAAAATTCATTGTCTGATTTAGTAGTAGTTCTTTCTCGTCTATAACATTTTTCGTTGATGTTTTGCCTAAAACGACCTGTTGCCGGCAATCTTCTGACTTTTAGATACCGGTATCGATAGTCAGTTACATCCCTAGTTTTAACTTATCACTAATCAATCTCAATCGTTTAGTAATCAATCTGTACAAATGATTGAGTAATGGCGATTAATTTATTACTCAAAATACGTATTTTAATGGCAATTAAACTAACACGTTTTACACAATACTTTTACAATTATGAACTAGCGATGCGCACGTGGTTCCACCTGGGTAGTTTCCATTCCCTTGATTTTCTTGCGATATAAGGTAGTTCCAGACTGTGATCTATCTATATTCCAAATTTCAAACCGGTCCGTTCAGACGTTCTGACGTGATTGAGCAACAAACATCTAAACTCTTGCATTCAAAATACCTAGCAGCGCCCGGCGGTTTTACCCATGTAATTCCCGTTCCCGTTATTTTTATATCTTATACCTTTAAACGACCAATTCTTGTAGGTATATATGTATGTAGGTATATATATATATATATAGAATCTGAATCTCGGAAACGGCTCGAACGATTTTCATGAAATTATGTATACAGGGGGTTTTGGGGACGATAAATCGATCTAGCTAGGTTTTATTTTTTTAAAACATCATTTTATGCGCGTTTTTAGACAATGAAAAACTCCTACAATGTCATTAGAATACGATAACTTATTTCGCCACTGTTCTTAACGTCAAAATGGCTCAGATGGAATATGCTCGCCCTCGGAGTCAACAGGCCTCGGTTCGAATGCTGATGGTTACACTCGGGTCTTTTTTTTTTTTTTTTCTGAGAAAATCTTTAACTTAGAGCCCTTTATAAACGCATTTAAACCGAGCAAAGCTCGGTCAACCAGGTACTATAGGTATGATATGATAAAATGTTCCGTTTGTTCTAACGTTTCGACGTGATTGAGGGTATACTCCCAACGGCCACCAGTTGCGGACATTAAAAATTATATTTATTTTCAGTATTATTTTGTGTTTTATAGGATTAATGTTTACGTGATAATGACAACAAACAACTAACTTTTCTTTTGCATGATATTAGTAGGATTAAGGGCGTGTGGGCCGTAATTTTGAATTTTTAAAACAACTTTAAGACCTTTAAAATAGAGTATTAAACTCTGAAAAAAATATATGTAATAGTTGAGGATCTAATCTAGTGCAATTCGCAGTCCGTAACACGATTTATTGAATTTTACTTGATAGAAAAAAATCCCGAAGTTACCCCTTTTCAAAAGTTTTTCAAGTTTATGACTAAACTAATGAATTTTTTACTAAATTTTGTACTCAAAGAAAGCCACTAAAAGTTATAGATGCATTCGCAGAGTTTGACTTGATAAAAGTATCAGTTATTCACTATGTTTTAATATCTAACATATATATAGCGCACCGTTCGGCAGGCCTGATCAGTCGCGTTTCGGCGCTCACGGACGACGGGCCTGTGCTTGATTTTGCAATTTTGACAACCGATAAATTTAAATATTACGATCATAGTGCCACAGTATAACAATATCAGTAGATATTACTAGTGAAGCACGCTATGATCTTGATTTTGATACCGTTTTCATTGAATTGCAAATAGACGCTGATACTAATTAGTACGCTGTTTACTTTATGTTGTGGACCAAAAGGGAAGTCTCAAAAAACTGACGTCAATAACACATCAGTAAAAAATTCAATGCGGATGCAATGGAAAATAGATAAGTATCGATAAAATATTCGTCCGTTAAATCAGAGGTCGGGATAAGGAAATAATGAGAAGGGAGAAATCCCCTGCGTAAATCCCCTAATATAAATGCAAGTTAGGTATCATAAATGATAACTTGCATTTATATGCCATTTAGGTAAATTCTTTGGTAGTAAGGTACTTAGTACTTGGAAGAAAAGTCCTCACATACAGATTTTACCACTTTGGAAGAGAATTTCGCGCAAAGTATTCAGTTTAGAAAAAAAATGTTAGGGACTTCAATACAATTTTGAACACCTTTCCATAGATACACGTATGGTTTTGTTAGAATTTTTTTTTTTTTTTTCATGTTTGTGACACCACCAAAATTTATTGTTTTTTCTTTTTTTTGAATGAAAATGTTAATATTGTTCATAGAAATTTAGACACTCGACCAAATTTGATAAGAAGCCTTTTAGGCAGTAAAATTACTCGTAGAATTTAACTCTGCACTAAATTTCCGATTCGTATTTTTTATACAAGGTTTAGAATCATTTCCTGAGCATAAAATCATAAAATAACAACAAATCCAGGTGGAGTTTCAAGCGCCAGCTCGAAAAAACGTTTTTGGCTGATATTCTGAAAAAGTTATAAAGCCTATTATTATTGTAGAAAATAAAATTTCCCATCTTTTGTTGCCAGCAAATTTTTTTTTGGAACTTACCGATTACGATTTATTATGTCAAATTTGATGATAACAATGTAAAAATAATAAGATGTGAATTCTGTTCCCAGTAGCATAAACATGCCCCTTTTACCGGAATGGAAGAAGGGTTATGTTTTCGCGCGTATCTTTATGTTTGTAAATCTTTTATTTCCACATATCTTCCAAACGGCTGGATGGATTTTGGTAACTAAGATAAGTATTCTAAGACTAGTCTGACTCATAAAGTGTCCTTAGATAGTAGGTAATATTTTTTTTACGTGTAGATTTTTTGTAGTCGTTTTAAATTAAAGTTATTCTATCATTTTGCTCGTTGCTCGAATAAACAGCACCGTTCATCATCATGATTGAAGAGTTGAACGAAGAGTTTGGTCTCCACTTTTGTAATAAGAACAACTAAGCTGTGAAACGCATTGCCAGAGTGGGTTTTTGTCGAAGGTTCGAACCTTGGGGTTACGAGGTAGACTATTCTTGTTTCTATTAGAGAAACAAGTTCCATCGTAGACCACATCATTTTCATACACTATTATCAGCATCATCGCAATCGTATCATTAAATGGGTTATAAATCGTAAACGGTAAGTTTTATAAAAAAGTTTACTAGCAACAAAAGATGCAAAATTTGTTTTCTACAATTATTGTCAAAATATATAGTTTCCAAAATATCGGCTAAAACAGTTTTTTTCAATTGGCGTTTGAAGCTCTACCTGGATCTGTGAGCATTTTGTAATTTTAGGCTCAGTAAGTGATCTTTACCTCATAGAAAAAAAAATGGATTAGGAATTTAGTGCAAAGTTGACCAAAAAACCTTCTATTTTTACTGGCCTTTCATTACGTTTCAGCATATTTTTTTTTAATTTTTGAGAAAAGGTTGAGTTTTGTATATCTACGAGTATAGATAAATTTGATATAGATGAGTTTAAATTACATAGTCCAATATTTTAATGTTATTTCTGCACTGTGGCACCGATTCCGCGGACGGTGACGGTCGCGAGAACAAGATAGCGTTAAATGCCTAATTTGACAGAACTACCTGGCCTTAATAGAATTACTAGCTGCCCATAACGACTTACTGTGTGCTTTTTGTTCTCTAATTTCTCCGGAAACATTGCCCTTCAAACCAAAACACAGAGTAACGTTTGCACATTACTGCTTTTTAAATGTGGTTATATGGCACGCACCATGCTCCGGGGTAAATTACTCGTGCGTACTTGGGGAAAAACTGTAACGAAATATCGAGAACTCGTTTCACCACAAATATACCATCACCACGATAAATATACCGGAATTAATAATATTAATGTAATATTAGTCCGTTAGTTGAAATATTAATAAACATATTGTACTCATATTACTTCTTTTCTTTCATAAACAAAAAATACTAGGATATTAGTGACATCACTTCACTTACCAATTTTACGAAGACGTGACGTCACAGCCCTCCTCTCATAAAGTTTGACGATCTATCTACCTTTGTTGATTATAAATAACTAGCGTTCCGCCTTGGGTTTGCCCGTGGTACATAATATATAGCCTTTAGCACTCGGGATCACAACTCAAAGGTAACAAATAATGTTCGAAATTGATTATTTTATCGTCGATAATCCTGAGATTAGCGCGTTCAAACAAATAAACTCTTCACTTTGTAATATTAGTATTAGATTTAATAAACAAGAAGCAGGTACATGTCCCATATTTTATCAAAATTTACCTGTCTGTCTAATTAGAATGGTACTTTTGGGCCCAGACATCATCCCATTGAATCTCAGTCGTCCATTACTGGGCAAGGCCTGTTTAAGCTATCAAACAATGTTACACTTTTGTATCGTCTTCAGTCTTGTTACTATGTTGGCAACATCGTATTATATCTCGTAAATTACCTAATAAAATAACAATCGCGTGCATTTGATATGAAATATTTTTTCCCGCAAAAAAAACCTATTCTGATAAAAACTGTCATGGGTCACTTATAAAGTGGCAATTGCCACACAAAGTGAATGATATGGATGCTTTATTAATATTTTATAACAAACTTCCTTAAACATATCATATCTTTGGGTAACGCAGTATGTTAAGTGCGACTGAAACAGGTTTTACAGCCGAAATTGAAACCGAACTTTCGGCCAGGCTTTCAGTTTCGGCCGAAACAGAAACCGAAATTTACATGCATAGTATCAAAAAATAAATTTATACTGTGCATCTAGTATTTTTTTTGTAACTGAAGTGGGCTGATCACATCTGTCGCAGACCCGAAAACCATTTCGTTTCAAAGTGGAGCACAGTACTCTGGTTTAAAAGCCAATCCGAAAAAATACAGGGCAAAGAGACCTGCCATCTTATATCTCTGGGTGAGCGCAGGGCAGTGTTAGATAATGGTTTGTATCCAAGGGTGGATCCAGCTTTAGCTCCAGGGGTTACATGGCTCCAGGGGGGGATGTCATATAGCTCCATGGGGGGTGTCACATGGCTCTAGGGGAGGTTATATGGCTGTAGGAAGGGTCACATAATCGTGTCATGTCACAAAACTGCGAAAAGTACATGCATGCATTTTAATCAGTATTCCACTTAGGTACTGGACCCAGCCCAGGGGAAGGAGGTCATGACCTCCCCTGGATCGGGTCGTTGTAGCAAGACGTTGTACTGTTGGGCAGGCGTGTTACCATTCTCGTCCCGTCAGTCTTTAAATAAAAGTATTTACTATAAAAAACCTACATTTTGTCGTGGCGTTGTTCGTTAATAAAGTATACGTTAATTAAGGCAGCTAGATATCATTGCAGTAATTAAATAACGCCCAATATTTTGTTCTGCGGTTATCTATCGACGTCAGGTTACGTCTTATTCGGGTTGAATGATCTCGCGGGAACCTTATCTGTACGTCTGCAGTTATTGTATAATACGAGTACAAGCAGTGTAATAAAACTATTTTAAATTAATGTAAAGATAATAAATATATCTAGTAAGTGTAAACGTGACAATTACAAAGTCATTTGTCATTCATTATATTTGCTATCTTTCTCTCGAAATACAAGCAAGTCAAGCTTTGCTCAGTCTTTTTATACTATAGAGTGACGAGCCGAGAAGGACATGTATCTGATGGTAAGCAACATGCCTGCCCATAACAGCACAGCTATTGGAACATGAAGAGTCCAAATCATATCCTAACACTGCACTGCGCTCGTTACCCAGAGATATAAAATGTTTTATCTGTATGCACTGTAATTTCACTAGAAACACTGCGCTCCAAACCAAAACACAGTGATGTTTTCCCATTACAGCTTGGCGGTAGAATAACTGGTAAAGTTAACTGGGACTTCCCCAGGCGGACTCTGCAAAGAGTTCTATCATCTATCATTTCTATCAAGTGTGGGGATAGTCAGTTGAGGATACTGTGAGGAATTTCCGAAAATATATACCTATTAATTAATTATTAGTATTTATTTTATATTATTGGTAAGTATTAGTATTCCTCTAAGGTTGCCTGGAAGAGATCGCTCTTAGCGATAAGGCCGCCGATTGTCTTGTTGAAATGTTAAGTTCTTGTAAATTATTTTAATTTGGTGTGTTCAATAAAGTGTCTCTATCTATCTATTATTTACATTTAAAAAAACTTACTTATATTAAAAAAAAATGTCTGTCATACATCGCCGCACCACTTTAGTTTGTCGGTGACACAAACACGTAATCTAAGGTATAAACAAGGTTTTCTTTCCCCTGCCAAAAAAAAGTTACCAAAAAGTAGAAGAACATCAAAATTGTATTTTATTTAACTTTTATTGTTAGTTACTTAAACAAGTTAGCGACTAACAGTAGCGTTTCAACTGGAATCTCGGTTTGCAGTTCTCATTACGCCACAGTTTGGCTCGTGCGCATATATTGACAATAGTTTTTTCTACAGTTATTCGTGTCAAATATATGTGAACTAGCTGTGGCTACCGGTTTTACTCGAAGAAGAAGCGAAACATTAACGCCACTTTTGGCACGATGGAAATAGTTATTGTACAAGAGTGCGCGTGCGCAATTTTGATGACCGAACAAGCGAAGGATTATAATTACCTACGTATGTATGTTACATCACATTTGTAGTAAATACATATATTTTAATGTTTGACACTTATTTGTACGATACTTATTATCGTACAATAGAATAATCAGTTTAAAATTAAAAAAAAAATGTTTACTCTTTGTATGCTATTATTTTGTTTTTTCTAAAATTGACGTGTAAATTGTACATTTATCAATAAAGAACTTTGACTTTGTTACGCGATATTGTGAATCAGTTTTGATGGTTCTTCTTTGTTTGGTAGATTATAGTTCAAAGATGGGACCATGTTACAAATAAGTATCGTACAAATAAGTGTCAAAATTATGTCCGATAGCGCTCAGCTAGAGTGCTTATGTTTTCGGTATGTATGTATGAGTTAGATAGCTAGGTAGATAGCTCTCTCTCTTTAGTTCGATTTTTCTTTCAGGTTAGACTTCGTAAGTATGTTAGGAATGTTAGGTTAGGTTATTTTGGGTCCTGCGCCTCCGGCGCTAACCCAATAGTCAGATAGGCAGTAGGGGCCTCCGGGCCAGCAGTCATAGCTCAGTTAGAAAAAAAAAAAAAAAAAAGTGTCAAACATTATATATATATTTATTACTGAAAGACGTACAGAAAAACAAATAAAGTTACTAATGGCGGAAGTAACGTTTAAATAAACCAAAACATTTTCAGCAATTTCTCAGCACAATACAAAACTGGGAGGTCACATACTAAGATGTAAACAGAAGGGACAATACACCGCTTTCACAATAGCGTACCTAATGGCTAACCAGCAGAAGAGAAACACGCTAGGTCACTATCAGTGTCTTCCTGAACTCTAGAGGAATATTTCACAACTCATTCACAGTAACTTGAGGTAATCTAAGACTTTGGACGTTTAATTCTAGGCTTAAGTGTTTGAAATAGGCACCATTAACGCTAGGACTGAATATCTCGAATAGTGTAAAATAGTAAGTAGCGGTACAGAAATAAAACCGGTGGACACTAATAATTCAACAACTTTGTGGTGTTTGAAAATATTTTTTTTTAATTATGTTATTTGATTATGTTTGGTTATTTTGTGATTTTAAAGCCAATGCTCTAAGACTGCGGTAAGACTCTCAAAGACTGCGGTAGTAAGTATGTTCATCGAGCCGTGAGCCGTGTGAAATACAAATATTTATTCTGTCTGTGTATTTCTCGGCATCTTAGGTATATAATTTTTACAATTAAATAAGTGTTATATCTGGCTCCCATAGCTAAAGTTTTGGTAAAGCTAAAGTTTTGTTCACCAATATATCAAATCGCAAAATTCAGAATTTTTATTTACCCTTTTAGTACTAATACCTCATTTTGTGTAATTTATGTATATTACACAAAATGAGGTATTACACAAAGTAACTTGACTTTGTGTACTTTTCGTTAATTAAACTTACTCTAATATAATCGGAGATTGTAATTCCAAAATTCAATGATTATTTCTGTTCAAAGGAACTAACTTTTTTTAGGTAATAGATTCACACATTATTAATTTTACAACTTTGAAATCAAATATGTTTATAAAACCGAGGAATTAATAAAGCCATATAATCCAGTGGCATTAGAGATGTTAATAAATTATACGCAAATTAAATACCTACACACAACAGGATTAAAAGGAGCGATCCTTCCTAAACCAAGTAATACTTATACCGGTTTTAAAATGTATGTAGAGGCAGTACTGCTTTCTATCCTGGCGTTAATGGATTTCAGAGTTCAGTAGGAAGGTCAAACCGTGTTGCCAGATAGGATTCAAAATTGGCAGTGACACGGCGGGCGTGAGTTACGCCTGTTATTCGCGTAGCTTTGATAACACGAACAGCTTAGAAATGGAACCCCATATTCTCATTATGATGCGGTATAGAAAATGCGGTAGTAGACGCCTGTAATTGAGAAGCCGTAACTTTATATCGTGTTACTTTTGGGGTCACTATCTATAATAATACTACTTATATTCTACTAATAGTCCTGCTTATATGATCCTGCTTCTCTATCGTTATAACGTTGGGGATTAGAATAGGGATTTTATCGGGGATTAGTATCGGGATATTTAGTATAGGGATTTAATATAATATCCCATTATTGGCAATTTATAAGTAGGTATTTTTTTTGAGGAATACCAATCAATTTTAGATGTACTTAGGTACTATGTACTCTATTTTGAAGATTGTATATTTAGATAAATAGTAGATTTTCAATTTATAGTTATCTTCATTTAGCCAATGAAATCAAAAGCAGTGAACTTATAGCGCCTCCAATATCGAGTTACAATGAATTGATCAGCGAACTAACGATTTGTTAACTGACCACTGAATCCACTGATTTAACTTGTCACGACATTAGTGACGCTCGGTTGAATGTGTTTCGGCGAAGATATAATACTAGCTAAGCGAAAATCTACTTAACCAAGAAGGACGTGGTATTTTTTTAGTTATTTATTAATCACTAAAAACTTATAGCTAGCCTAAGCGTTTATTAACATATTTATAGAAAACCAAAATAAATAAATTTTGTGGATATAAATTCTAGTACCCTACTTCCATTCACGATACTATCGAAAATGTGAATTTTTGGATGTGCAACGGAGACATAAATTTTGGAACACAAACATTGTATTATAGTCTGGAATATTAGCTACTTTTACCGAAGAAAAGATCGGAAGCGGTAACTACGCGAGTAACATTGCGGGACACTGCTAGATTTTAACCGACTTCTAAGTCCGACTATAATCTACGACTTATGATATCAAATCTTTGAATTGTCAAAGATACTAAGATAAGATAAGATAAAGTAATCTAAAGTGAAAAACAGGCTAATTATAATCGTCATATAAAAAAAAATGTCCCTGTAGAAAATTAAGATAATCATATCAGATTGCACTAGAAAGCGTCAAAAGAGACAAATATTTCTCAAGTGCATGAGAATCAAAACAAGTTTTTACCGGTTCAAAGTGAACTCTGACGTAAGCTGGTATCAATATCATTAACTTGAATTATGATAAAGCTCAGAGCTAAGTGAGGCAACAGGCGAATTATGTGGCTTAATGTACACTTGAAACCGACGTACGATGTCGTAATGTATCAGAATTAGACAGGATTCAGTTAGACTTCCATTTATTTAAAACTAACATTGCCCCGCTATTTTGCTTGCGTAGTTGCAGTTTCCTTTATTTTCTTGCTATAAAATGAAGCCAGCGTGCTATTCCTGGATGACCTATTGAAACTACCAGATATCTAAACACTAAAATATGTTGACCTTTTTTTTGTGTAGTTAATTATACGAGCAATTATTGTAATTAATTGTTATAAATGATTATTCCTTGCATACACAATACTGTGTGTTAATAACTGTATTATGTTTTCATCTCTGACTTGTAATAATCCATTATTAATAAATTATTTGTATTTGTATTCCAGACTATAATCTACGATCCAAATTTCAACCCCATCAGTTTAGTCGTTCTGACGTGTTTGACTAACAAACATCCAAATGATCGCATTTATAATATTACTAGGACTAGCTGCCGCTCGCCGTTTTGCCCGCATAGTTGCCGGTCCTATTCCAGCATGTGTGCTATTCCAGACTATAATCTATGTGTCTAGCTTCAACCCAATCCGTTTAGCCATTCCGACGTGATTGAGAAACAAACATTCAAACTATTGCATGTGTAATATTAGTAGGACTAGCAGTTTTCACGCGGTTTTACTCGCGTTGTTCCTTTCCGTTATTTTGTATATAATGTGTTATTCCAGGCCATCTATGTTTCAAATAGGTGCTACGGTGTATAGTCTAATTAGGAAAATAACAGGAGCGAGAATTACGTGGGTAAAACCGGCGGGATCTGCTAGTTAGGATATATTAGTAACAGATTACAGTTTCCGTAATACAATGTTCTTGAGCGTGTGGCCAGTGGCACCTGCGACCTTAAAACTTTTAACAAGACCTCTGCAGCCCTCCTATATCACCTTAATAACACACTGTGAAGTGTTGACGTGCTACTTGACACCGTGTTGGACTTGTTTTTAACCGACTTCAAAAAAGGAGGTTTCTCAATCCGACCGTATATACGTTTTTCTTGAATATTTTCATAATTGTACTGGCGATTTCAGTATTTTAATTATTAAATTTCCTTTAAAAAAAAACGATTTCAATTTAAATTTAAACTCTTCAGACACTCGACTATCTTATTAATATTAGAAATGACAATGCTTGAATGTTTGGATATTTGGATGTTTGCTTATTGAAAATTTGTCTGTGGTGCGCCAAAAGAAATGTTCACTTCAAAAAATATATAACCTAATTGAAAACCACCTCCTTTTATGAAGTCAAATAAATATAAGAAATAAAACATTGTAAACACCGGTGTTGGGAAGTGTAATTAAACAGTCTATTAGGTATTTTTTCTCTGTGGTGGTAGTACTCCTTGCAGAGGTCACCTGGGGTAGTACTTACCACACCACCATGCAAACATCAATGCGTTCCGGTTTGATGGGCAATGTTTCCGATTTCCAGGGCATACAGATAAATCATAATATTTGTCTGGGTGACCAGCGCAATACAGTGCTAGGTAATGATTTGGACTCTTCGCTCTCAATAGCTGCGTGACACCGTGCTGTTATTAGAAGGCGTGTTGGTTACCATCAGGCGCAAGTCGTGCTCGTCTCGTCAATACTACTTAAAAAAATACTTTTTAATATGTTGCACATTAAAATCAGTAATTTTAACACCTTCCCTGTAATGAATAAGTGTTATGACACTCCGATCGATACATGGATAAGTGAGGAAGCCCGTCGGATGCGCAAGCGCATCGGTGACAGCGCGATCGATCGCCATCGGTTTAATATAGCAATTTACACCTGCGCCGCTTTTAACAACTTCCTTTTACGCCTCTTAATTTTTGATATCTTCGTGCGACAGAAAATTATGTAGTATGAAAATTTTATTTAGGATAAAGAAAAGTGCATGGTTCAATGACCCAAAAAGCGCTGAGTTGTATGAATGCAATGAAACTACATATTCGTACCTTAAAAAATTGGAAATTCTCATTTCGATTGCACATTTTTTTTTGTATGTTACTCGATAGCTCCGCCAATTTTGAATGATTGTTGATTTGTTAGTTCTGGTTTTGTTTGATAGATAAGAGATATGTTCAGAAATAAGTACTTAGTGTTAAGAATTATTATGTACATTTATTCATAAATAATTATTAACCTATTTACATAAATAGACGTCCACAAAGTCATGTCAATTAGAATAACCCGCCTCGAACCGTTCCTGGTGCTAACGTGCCCAAAACGCTGGCCGCATTGCCTCGCTGAATAGCGATGACAATCCTCTGTATTATTTCTTATCTGTATTTGATTTATTTTTGTTATTTATTTTTGAAATATCACCAAAAAAACTAAAACTTCCTGTTATTTATTAATCTAGATGACTAATGCCCGAGCTACACGAGGCTAGTTTTTCAAGTTAGGATAGCATGCTAGTACGAGTACTTCTAGCTTCATGTAGACTGTAGACAAAACTAGAGACGCGTAGCATTGTCTACATGAAGCTAGAAGTACTAGCTTGCTAGCTTGCTAACACTATCCTATCTTGCTTCCTTGCTTGTAGCTTGCTATCCTAGCTTGGAAAACTAGCGTCGTGTAGCATTGTCTACACGAAGCTAGAAGTACTAACTTGCTAGCTTGCTAACACTATCCTATCTTGCTTCCTTGCTTGTAGCTTGCTATCCTAGCTTGGAAAACTAGCGTCGCGTAGCATTGTCTACACGAAGCTAGAAGTACTAACTTGCTAGCTTGCTAACACTATCCTATCTTGCTTCCTTGCTTGTAGCTTGCTATCCTAGCTTGGAAAACTAGCGTCGTGTAGCATTGTCTACACGAAGCTAGAAGTACTAACTTGCTAGCTTGCTAACACTATCCTATCTTGCTTCCTTGCTTGTAGCTTGCTATCCTAGCTTGGAAAACTAGCGTCGCGTAGCATTGTCTACACGAAGCTAGAAGTACTAGCTTGCTAGCTTGCTAACACTATCCTATCTTGCTTCCTTGCTTGTAGCTTGCTATCCTAGCTTGGAAAACTAGCGTCGCGTAGCATTGTCTACACGAAGCTAGAAGTACTAACTTGCTAGCTTGCTAACACTATCCTATCTTGCTTCCTTGCTTGTAGCTTGCTATCCTAGCTTGGAAAACTAGCGTCGTGTAGCATTGTCTACACGAAGCTAGAAGTACTAACTTGCTAGCTTGCTAACACTATCCTATCTTGCTTCCTTGCTTGTAGCTTGCTATCCTAGCTTGGAAAACTAGCGTCGCGTAGCATTGTCTACATGAAGCTAGAAGTACTAGCTTGCTAGCTTGCTAACACTATCCTATCTTGCTTCCTTGCTTGTAGCTTGCAATCCTAGCTTGGAAAACTAGCGTCGCGTAGCATTGTCTACATGAAGCTAGAAGTACTAGCTTGCTAGCTTGCTAACACTATCCTATCTTGCTTCCTTGCTTGTAGCTTGCTATCCTAGCTTGGAAAACTAGCGTCGTGTAGCATTGTCTACACGAAGCTAGAAGTACTAACTTGCTAGCTTGCTAACACTATCCTATCTTGCTTCCTTGCTTGTAGCTTGCTATCCTAGCTTGGAAAACTAGCGTCGCGTAGCATTGTCTACATGAAGCTAGAAGTACTAGCTTGCTAGCTTGCTAACACTATCCTATCTTGCTTCCTTGCTTGTAGCTTGCAATCCTAGCTTGGAAAACTAGCGTCGCGTAGCATTGTCTACATGAAGCTAGAAGTACTAGCTTGCTAGCTTGCTAACACTATCCTATCTTGCTTCCTTGCTTGTAGCTTGCTATCCTAGCTTGGAAAACTAGCGTCGTGTAGCATTGTCTACACGAAGCTAGAAGTACTAACTTGCTAGCTTGCTAACACTATCCTATCTTGCTTCCTTGCTTGTAGCTTGCTATCCTAGCTTGGAAAACTAGCGTCGCGTAGCATTGTCTACATGAAGCTAGAAGTACTAGCTTGCTAGCTTGCTAACACTATCCTATCTTGCTTCCTTGCTTGTAGCTTGCAATCCTAGCTTGGAAAACTAGCGTCGCGTAGCATTGTCTACATGAAGCTAGAAGTACTAGCTTGCTAGCTTGCTAACACTATCCTATCTTGCTTCCTTGCTTGCAGCTTGCTATCCTAGCTTGGAAAACTAGCGTCGTGTAGCATTGTCTACACGAAGCTAGAAATACTAACTTGCTAGCTTGCTAACACTATCCTATCTTGCTTCCTTGCTTGTAGCTTGCTATCCTAGCTTGGAAAACTAGCGTCGTGTAGCATTGTCTACACGAAGCTAGAAGTACTAACTTGCTAGCTTGCTAACACTATCCTATCTTGCTTCCTTGCTTGTAGCTTGCAATCCTAGCTTGGAAAACTAGCGTCGCGTAGCATTGTCTACATGAAGCTAGAAGTACTAGCTTGCTAGCTTGCTAACACTATCCTATCTTGTTTCCTTGCTTGTAGCTTGCTATCCTAGCTTGGAAAACTAGCGTCGTGTAGCATTGTCTACACGAAGCTAGAAGTACTAACTTGCTAGCTTGCTAACACTATCCTATCTTGCTTCCTTGCTTGTAGCTTGCTATCCTAGCTTGGAAAACTAGCGTCGCGTAGCATTGTCTACATGAAGCTAGAAGTACTAGCTTGCTAGCTTGCTAACACTATCCTATCTTGCTTCCTTGCTTGTAGCTTGCTATCCTAGCTTGGAAAACTAGCGTCGCGTAGCATTGTCTACACGAAGCTAGAAGTACTAACTTGCTAGCTTGTTATCCTAGCTTGGAAAACTAGCGTCGTGTAGCATTGTCTACCATCTCTAAGAGAGGAGACATTTCCTGGCCACCACGTAGCCCGGATCTGACTCCAATGGATTTTTTTTTGGGGCTACCTTAAGGCTAAAGTGTACGACTCTAACCCGCGGTCAATTAATGACCTAAAAGAAAACATCCGCAGAGAAATGGCAAGCATTTCAGCAGTGACGTGCCGCGCAGTCATCGACAATTTCAGGCGTTTGCAAGAGTGCCGTGACTGTAACGGATTACATTTGGACGACGTTATTTACAAAAAATAATTCCCGTTTTTCTAGCTATATTTACAAATAAAAATATTATTCATAGTGTAATTAGTTTTATTTTAATAATTTTTTTTCATTACTAAAGACTAATGGGCCACCCTGTACTAGCTTGCTAGCTTGCTAACGCTAGCTAGCTATCCTAGCTTGGAAAACTAGCCTCGTGTAGCTCGGGCATTAGTGATAGTTGCTTATGAAATTTGATCGATTGTCTGAATTTAATTTTAATTTGCTTTTTGTTTTTTCGTTTTTTTTCTAAATAAATATTTAATTTCTAAATAACATCGTATCTTGCTAAAATATAATGCAAAAGTTTGAATCATTGTATATTAGTTGCTCAATCACGTCGGTACGATAGAACGGGCTAGGTTGAAACTTCAAGCACATTTAGATTATAATCTGAAATAGCAAATAGGACTTTTTTGTTTCGGGAATATCACGAAAACTGGAACTACGCAGGTAAACACGCACGACGCTGCTAGGCAATGACGTTTTATTTTGATTTAAAATTACCGAGAATTTGACATTGTTATATTTACTCACGAATATGACAGCGACTTGGGTGCTTTTTCACAAAAAAAAAATTATATCATTTAAATCGTTTTGCTCCCACACTTACGCTAGTAGGTACTATTTGCAACATATTTCTTTCAAACTTAAAATAAAATCCTATTTACCACAATATCGGCTACAATGGCGCCTTCTACGATTTATTTGTCATAGTAACAATAAATCCGTCATCGGCACAGATGTGGCATACGATTGCCATAATATTGCCTAATCTTTGATCTAAAGTGTGGGAAGAACAATGCTTGGTCACTTGTGCGACCTCTGTAACTTTTCTGTTTTATTTAGACTTTGAAATATGGATTGCCATTTCTAAGCTAAAATGTTAGCGAAAGTAGGAATGTATTTCGTTGTTTGAAGTACGAAATACATGTAGAATAAAATTACTAGTATTATCGATACTTATATTGTATAGCTGAAGGGTGTTTTTCTGTTTTAATGCGCAAATTCCAGGAACTATGAGAACAATTTCTTAAATTATTGCACCGTTGAATGTGTAGGTTTCTCGTTACGTGATCCCTGAGTTGTAAAGGCTATATATTGTGTACCACGGGCGAAGCCGGGGGAAACTGCTAGCTTATTATATGTTTTAACAATGATAGGTTTACACTTGATCTCGACCCGCCTGATGTTAAGCGTTGTTGCGGTCTACGATGGAGCGTGCTTACCTAGAATAAATCGGTTCACTCTCGACTTGAAAACGCCAAGATTGTAACCATTAGAAAAGACCTACTCAAGCAACGTTTGCCATTGTCTATAAATATCTATTTAATTTAATCTAATCTGTGTCTGGGTGTTTCTATGTATAATAAGTATGTATTTAAAACTATATAAGTATTACATCAGCTATCTGGCTGCCATCACACAAGCTTTGCTTAGTTTGGGGTCAGATGGTGTTGTGTGTGAATTGTCCACCAATATTTATATTTATTTAATTATATTTATTATAATAGTATTTATTAGTTTATGATACTTTAATATTTAAGTATTAGTATTATTGTATAAAGGTGGTCTATTTTTATTATAAATGTGTTTTTCTTTCCATTATTTATTTTTGTTACTATAAGTATGTTTTTTTGTACTTCTTATTTGCGCACCCCAATTTCTGACTTGTCCACATTTTGTTTTCCATCCTAAGGTTTCCTGGAAGAGATCGTTTTTAGTGATAAGGCCGCCCACTGTCGCACTAATTTACTATTTTTTTGTTTATTTATTTGCTTTGTATCTGTTTTTTGGTGTGTTGATATAAGTCAATTCAGTATATTTTGTACTGTTTTTGTATTTGTGCGCAACCCGACCGTGCGATGACCGGCGGGTTGGAAGCGGCGATCTGCTATCGTTGACAGCGTGCACGGTCCGATCGACGCGGTGGTGGCTGATTATGTTGATTAAGTATAATGTCGCTGATCTGAAGGTTTTTGATATTAATTAAAACCACTGAACACCGAGGGCAAGCGATCGCGTGGTCGCTCACCAACCAGATGGACCGATCAAGTAAAGGACCCGTCTTCCTCAAAATTTTACTCGGTCGTAAGAGACGCGCGGGACAGAAACCGGTGGAGGCAGATCATCCGCTCCAGATGCAACCCTGATGCTGACCACGATCCTCAGATATGAGGGACCGACCAAGAGAGAGAGAAAACCACTGAAATCGAACTTGAACTGATTTATTGGTTACGATATTAAACACAACCGTCCCGGTTGACCGATCGCTGGGAAGAGAGCACAGACTAAATAGAGAGGAAGAGAACGATATCATCACTCTCACAGGTGACATTCACATTGACTTTGACATTGACATATTCCGGTATCATACACAGATTAGAAATACATGTTTATTTTGAATGAACAGTATTGTTTCTACAAAGAGCTCCACCACTACTAAACTCTGTCATTATTATGTACTATTATTATACACAAACGATTCCATTCCGCTTCATTCATTTAACAACAAACTATGAATAGCCGAAACATATGCAAACGATGACTGCATCTTCGCAAACGACTCACAAATGTGTCAAAATTAGCTACGATAAATTAATTATCTAACTATTTCCTCAATTAATTAAAATTCACACGATCGTATGTAACATCAAACCCTACTTTTCAAGTAACGTCTAAACATTGGTCAACATGTGTATTTTATTTATTAGTTTTAAGTTCAATTTTGAGTTCAAGGTTCTTCAAATTCATGGTCGATACATTTGCTACTGAAATATTGGCTTCACTCCATAAATATTCATATTTATTGTTTTAGAGCTATTGAAATGTTACATACATACGTGATTTGATATGTGTATGGATATAGTTTGGATGTGTTTTAACTTTACACCTGAAGCGAAAACTGCGTACCACTTTTTATGATAATTGTGTATAACATGTAGTATGATCCTTTGTACACATGTACTTTATGTAGAAAAGGTTAAATGCGGTTACTGTTTTAAAATTACGCATAAAACGTTAATTAAATCAATAGAAAAAAATTTACCAGACAAAAAGTGGGGAAGTGCCACACCTTTGCCAGCTATTCTTCCGCCAAGCAGTAATATGCAAACATTACTGTATTCCGGTTTGAAGGCCAATGTTTCCAGAGAAATTACAGGGCTTAGAGACATAACATCTTAGATATATGGGTGATGAGCGCAGTGCAGTGCTAGGTGATGATTTGGACTTTTCATATTCCAATAGCTGCGTGTCACTGTGCTGTTATGTGGCAGGCATGTTGCTTACCATCAGGCATATGTCCTGCTCGTCTCGTCACTATTTAAAAAAAAAAATAAGACAACATTTTCCAATGTGTAAGTAGTTGTTCTTTAGAGGAAAGTGGAGTTGAACTCTTCGTTCGAGTCTTTGGAGCATCAATCAAGAAACAATGTTGCTTTTGTCGCTAAAATGGGCAAGGTGGCACTAATTCTTATTAATACCAGGTGGTTAATAAGGTGGCATTACCAGTTATTACCAATAATAAGGTGGTATTAATTCTTATTAGCACCTTGATTAAGATACTTATGTAAGCTTTGTGATAAGAACGTCAAGGCTATGGAATACGTTGCCTGAGTGTGTTTTCCCCGAGAGTTACAATCTTTGCGTCTTCAAATCAAGAGTGAATCGGTATCTTCTAGGTAAACACGCGCCATCGTAGACCGCATCGTCGTTTAACATCAAGCGAGATGACGATGTCAAGTTTAAACCTATAAAAGTTAAAAAATAGTAACAAAGAATATAAACTTTGCTTTATGTAATCAAGCATCTTTAATCATATTATCATGATTCTCAAACTTAGTTTCATAATATCATTGTACCTCCACAGGTTTGTATTGTTTCCTATCATCTGTTACGCAATCAATGGCACTCCAAACCTTATCTTTCATAATAATCATTTAATCTACGTCAATAATGAATTGAAAATCTATTAATAGGCCTCAATCACTGCGGTTTCGGACGTTAATCTTAAATCAACTCCAATTGTATCAGAGAATAGAGATCTCACAATGAAACGCAATCTAAAGTACAATCGCTGCCAAATCGCCGTCAATAAAGAAGTAATTGATATAATCGGAGCAATGGATTACAAGACAAGGTCTGTGGTACGCAAAGTTAACATCGAAGATCACGAAGACGTAATACTTAAAAAGGTAAATCTTAATATGGACCAGTAAGGAACGGTTTCGCTTGAAGATAAAGTTTTGATACAGTAAACTAATATTGGTAACGCTCAATGTATAACGGGTGCAGACTTAAATACCGCAATCGGGGGAAATTACAGAGGAAGTCAAGAAAGCAGTATGTTTTTTGCGATTTACCAATGAAATATGGAATAGTAATGCGGTCCTATTAATAAGTGAAAGGCTTATAAAACCAAACTTAATTGCTGACTTAGGTATCAAGGAAAATAATATTGACCACACTAGTACAACCAATTATTTTATCAGTTAGGTATTTATCGTGGTTATACATTTATACAACCTAATTATATGGTGATGCGAGCCCCATTTTTTATTTATTTATTAATTTTACTTTAATTTATTACAGTGTTCATTAGGGATGTACATTTTAATTCTGCTAAATATTTATATACATTTCTATACAAATCTTAACTTTAGTAGCAAATATTTGAAATACTAATATTTTAATAAAAAATAATAATAATAATAAGTTCTCGAGAATGGTCGTGCGTTGCTCTACTGGGACCGCTCTATCATCACGGACAGGACTATTGTCGCCAATAAGCCTGATATCGTGCTGGTAGACCGGTCTCAGCGTCGGGCTGTGATCGTCGATACCACCATACCACATGACGAGAACCTCGTGAAAGCTGAGAAGGACAAGCTTAGCAAGTACCTTGACTTGGCTCACGAGGTTACCGCCATGTGGGATGTTGATTCCACGATCATAGTCCCCATAGTCGTGTCGGCAAACGGCCTTATAGCGAAAAGTCTCGACCAACATCTCAAGAGACTTTCGCTAGACGGTTGGATCAAGGGTCAGATGCAGAAGGCGGTCATCCTTGACACAGCGCGCATCGTCAGGAGGTTCCTCAGTCTGCAGCCCTAACCACCGGTAGCTTGGGCCTTGCCCCGCTGCTGGCGGTGAACTAGGTTTAGGTTTTTATAATGTTTTTATGTTGTTTTTATATACAAATATTGTAAAAATGTAAACCTAAGAAAATGATTAAATGAGTGAATAATAATAAAAACTTTATTTGGTATACAAATTACATCATTACAGTATAAATTGTGAACCCATTGGCTCCGAACTAGTATCACACTGTGTTCCGTTTTCGTTTAATAAATCTATACTAATATTATAAAGCTGAAGAGTTTGTTTGTTTGTTTGAACGCTAGGATCTCGGGAACTACTAGTTCAAATTGAAAGATTATTTTTCTATTGGATAGTCCATTTATCGAGGAAGGCTATATGCTATAAAACATAACGCTACTGTTAATAGAAGCGGAGCATGAATCAAGAATGTAACAAAATCGGGGGAATATTCCTTTTTGAGAGTGTTCGTACGTTTCGTGCTTCGACATGATACATGACAGCATGTGTCTAAGATTGCGTCATTGAATATAAACCTTTGCTAATCAAATTTGTTTCTGAATCTGAGTTGGTACGACCAATTTCCGACAGGTGGCGTAGCAGGTAGTTGAAGACGTGTTTTGTTTGAAAGCGATATTCTTCAGGAATGACTGAACCGATTTCAGTCATTCTTTCACCACGGGCGAAGCCGGGGCGGACATCTAGTGTATTATACATGTACATTTACATGATAGTTTGTCGAAAACGTTACCTAGACTTAACTGTTTTATTCCAACCTTGAATATGTAGATTATCTCCATCACAGAATACACACTCATCCAACGTATTACACAGTTTGTTCTTGACATGAAAGTGGGTTCAAACCTCTTTGTTTTTGGAGCATCAATCATGAAACGATGACGCTTTTTCGAGCTGCAAGCTGTCCAGTAAAAAAAGAAAGACAAGGTGCTATTAGATCATGCAGATCAGCTTTACTTCTTTGAAATGTATGCAATGGAAGCTGATAAACTTACCTAGGTATTTTTTATTTTTGTTTTTGTATTTGTATGTATTAGGTAGGTATTTTGTATTTAGGTTTTTGTATTTGTATGTATTAATTAGTTAAATATATTCGTGAAAATTGTAATTATAATCATTGCATAGATTTCTTTTTAATTTAATTTGTCTTTAGTATCTTAATTGTAACAGAGATTTAATAATTTTCATAATAATATTTTAGTATATGTATTATGCCGAATTTCATGATTGTATGTAGCATAGCTAAACAAAGCGCGTTCACTGGGGTAAAATAAGTACATACTTTAATTCAGAAACACTAAAGATAAAATTTATTTTCAAAGAGTTTTTATACCGGCGCTTTTAACAAAGCGAAATTCGAAGCGAAAACTGACAACAGCCTCCATTTCGAAGAAATCATATCGTGAATGCGATCAGGTGTTTTTACTGCCAATTTGCAATCGTTTGAGCTCAAGACTTCTTAAACCATATTGGTTTTTGACCATAAAGCGTATTTTTAAGGAATTTGTGTGGTAAATGTTGTTAAATTACTTTAGAACGATAATTCACGGACCATTTCTGTTTAGTATTAAGTTTGCCCTTTTGAAGCACAAATTCGGTAATTTTCGCATTCGTAAACGATTCTATCGATCTTACTATAAGACTACCACGCCATCCTTATGCGGATTTTCAGGTGACGTTGCCTTGGAAATATAACATGAACATTCCGATTTTCTCGAGATTATTGCCGTTAAATTAAGTGGTGATGACAAACTAGGACATGGATGTCCTTTAAGGACTGTACCAACTTTTTTAAAACTTTTTTTGGTTTACGTTTGGCTGCTATCTCGCCTGCCACCATACTATCAACCACCCATTCTACTACAATGTTAAGCGACGATGCTGTCAACGACCTTACCTTGAAACTTATTTATTCTCGATTTGAAAACACTAAGATTGTAACCATTAGGAAACCCTCACTCAGACAACGCATACCACAGTTTCCACCTCACGATTATGAGATCTGACATTCTCGCCACTAGATCACCTCGGATTTTCTTGAATTATTTGTATATTTATTCATTCAAAAATACATTGCTTCTGAACTAATCATAAAAATTAATTCAATAGTTACTTAAACACAGTTTTGCATTCGTATGTGTATTTAGGATCATATTTCTGACCCCAGTCTCACATCATTCACAGAACCTGTATCAAAATATCAACATTCTGATTCAAAATCAACACTGCATATATTAAACGAACCGTTAACGTCAAATTACGAAGAAACTGCTACTAAAACTGTGCGCATATTAAGTTTCAAAGATGCAATATCGAGATAAATTATATTGACAGGAACAAATAGGGACAAACGATAAGTCTTTGGAGGGGAATTGACACAAATTGTGTGATTAATTCGATGATGCGCTGTGTTCACTGGTGTGACGGGTGGTGACGCTTCGGACAAGTGACACGAATCAATTGGACCTACAACTATTGTCTGCTCCACTTTATTGTTTGTGATGTTTTGCATGTTCATACGAACAAAACTAAGTTACAAGCAGAGCTCCCCGGTTTCACTCGCTTTGTTGACTGGCCTTGTGGCTTAGTGGGTAGTAACTCTGCCTGCGAAGCCGAGGGTCGTGGGTTCGATTCCCATCCATTGCAAATATTTGTGTGATGAATTCAAATATTTGTACTGTATCTGGGTGTCTCTGTGTATAATAAGTATGTATTATATCTAGCTCTCTGGCTGCCATCTTACAAGCTTTGCTTAGTTTAGGGTCAGATGGTGATGTGTGTGAATTGTCTACCAATATTTATTTATTTGCTCCCCTTTCCGTTATTTTCACAGGATAAAAAGTCACCTTTTACGATAGACTATAAAAAATGTAACTATTAAGTACGAGTTTTTATAATGTATTTTACTAAAATAACTTATCTATTGTTGTACATTTTTGCATAAACATGATACGGTATATGGTCGAATTTATTATAGTAATTACGAGTATTTCATAGCCATATAAAAAAAAGACAGACGTAATCTCGCTAAAATAAAAACTGTGTCCATCGAGTCGGCCACATAATATGCACGTGTACGCTGTCATATACAGACTGACACGCATACATCAGTAGGGCATTACACGCGCTACTTGTGTATATGTGCGTGTCAGCCTATCAGTGACTAACTGACAACGCACTAGTGCAAATGTGGCCGACTCTAGTGACGCAGTTTTTATTTTAGCGAGACTACGCCCGACTTTTTTATACGTCCATGGAGTATATACAACGATTTCATTAGTGGGTTAGGTGTCTTAACTAGATCCACAATAAAAACTCAGTATGGAACTTTCCAGGTAGATCACACAAGTCATTGGCCACAAACTATTTTGTTTAACACGTGTTTTAAATCACCAGTAGCTCTCTATAGCTCATAACAGTTTTATTGAAATAGCGACTATCCGCTATCACAATACGAAATCTCACTTAACAGTTCATAAAGATGTTATTAGACTTTTACGATCACAATCTCTCTGAAATGCAGCGTTAGACCACCTTGAGAATCGCTAGCGGCAATTCGAATCTTCCTATTGAGTCATTACTATACGATTCCACTTAGCTCTTTGTGTGGTTATTTCACCAAATATATAATTATTTCCTAGATTAAGAGCACTATTAAGTTCCATGTAGTTATTATCGGTCAATTTCCCTGTCCATACTGAAAGATAGTAATCATTGTGTTACTAGAGACCAACAAAAAACGATGGTATCTTAATTTATGTCACTGTATCAAAACCTGTTCGAATTATTATATAAGCTGGTCTAGGCTACGTCTGGTTAGCATAAATATAGCTCGCAAACGACACCGCTGTATCATTATAAGTAAAAACTGCGAATAAATTGGATGAGACACGTGAACGATCTTCTTGATTCACGTCGATTTTTTCACTGTTTTTTTTTAATTTATAGCGTTTTTATATGGCCGTAAATTTGACTTTTATAGTATTCTCGCACTTACAAAGTAAATTGCGAGTTTTATTTCTCTTGAAACGGGGTCGAATGTAATTGCTACTACAAGTTACAATTACGAAATACTCACTTATATGATGCAAAATTACAAGTGGGATCAAAAATATTGACAGTGCTGTTATTAAAATGCTAAAACCGACTAATGATAGCGTTTTTACAACATAACGCACGTGGATCGTTTTGATTTTTATGGATTAACTAATTAAGAATTTATAAGCCGTGAAGTCGTTAAAAGAGCATCGACACGCGAGATCTTCATTCATAAAATTCATGTCTTAATGTGCATTGCCAAGGTGCATTCAAAATAAGAAGTGATTATTATAATTAGGTTCAGAGTGAATGAAGGAAAATACTGAGTCATACACTAGTATTCAAGACAAACAAACATTCTGCAATGTTAATTTAAATGGAGAAAAATACGAGTACTAATGAGAAGAAAATCAAAAGAAAATTTACAGTAGAGGAAATCTCTACCCGATGGCCTACCATCTAACTAATATGCTAATTAAATTAAAGAATGAAGTTTTTTACAACGTCAAAAAAATCTAAGGCATGGAGATAAAATTGAATCTTCTTATATCTTTGAGTGACAAGCGCAGCGCAGTTCTAAGTAATGATCTGGACTCTTCGTGTTATAATAACAGCGTGACACTGAGCTGTTATAGCGAGACTTGTGGCTTACCATTAGGTATATTTTAAGCAGCTCGTTTCATCGTTTTATATTATTAAAAATTGATTATCCCTTGCAAAATACATCGTCAAAGCGCCTATTAAATCATGGCAATTATAAATATGTGATTGTTTTTATTGATTGTCCTAAAATCCTTACACAGTTTGCTTTATAAGTATTGGTGCGCTTGATTAAATATCTACCTTATCATTTCACTTCAAGTTATTCATTAGTTCTGTTCCAGTTACAAACGAAATCTTTGCTGGCGACATTCTTCGTTAGATTCCGATGGTAATACAAAACCAACACAAGACTAGAATATCTACAGGAGTTATCAGAATAGAAGTAAATCCTTCTTACTGATCATACACGACTGTAGGTTAATAACGGTCCGATAGCCATTCTATGTTATAAATGTATACTTGTCTTTAATTACTGTAGACTCTACATCTTGAATTTGATTGCTTTACTGGTTTTGAAATGACAGTAAGATCAGAATTAAGTTATAAATATTAATAGTTTTTGCCTTGATATCTTTGTGTTTCTCATATTTATCTGATATCAAAGTTCATATCATCGTAAAAGTTAGTTAGTATTTATGCTAACTGTATACTGGCAAGACCTCATCATCAACATTTTATAGTCGATTTTTGAGTTTATAATACCATTTGTATGTTTTTGAATATTTAGTTTTTATAGACTAATGTGGACTGCTTCCTGTTTGGAAAGTTTAAAATTAACCTCAAAGCATTTAGTAAGCATTGACAACTATCTATCGTAATGTGTCTTCTATCGTAATTCTGTTTACCTGTTTTCTATACGTCATACATTTGCTACTTGCTATCACCAACTTAATTTTTTTTGTAACTATTGTAACTTTACGGACTTACTTTACTTTTATACGGGCATCTTCTGCTTCACATTCGAGGTATCTTCTAGAGAATTCAAATCGCGGAAGTTTAAAACTATTTATGAAAAATACAAAAAATTATACAAAAAATTCGGGTATTAGTTTATACGGGGATATTGATCGAAAAATTTACATTGAATTTTGGATATACATATTTTAAAATGTTATATAGTAAATGATAAATAGACTTACTGTAAACGCTGCTGTCTTCGTAGGTGCCGTTGACGGTGCCATCGGGCAATAGCTGAAGATAGCGGTTCTTGAGGAATATCTGTATGGTCCGTGACGTGCCGGTTATGTGGCTGAGGTTGGCGGATCGCTGCGCGCGCGGCTCCGGCGCGGGGGCGGCGGCGCACGATGCCAGCGCCAGCGCGGCCAGGAGCAGCCGGAGCGGGCGCGTGCGCGGACGCATGGCGCGCCGCGCCCATGGCACCCGCCCGCCCGCCGTCACTGCTCGACCACCCCCCGCATACCCCCCGCACTACTATTACTCTCTGCCTTCTTGCACACACACTTAAAACTGGCGCCCAAACAGGGACTGTGGCGCCCAAACAGGGACTATGGCGCTCAAACAGGGACTATGACACGTAAATAGAGACTATTTTTATTTTGAATTTTATTAAGTCACTATGGTAAGAAATGGAATCAATAATTTTGTTTATTCTTTATCGAATGTGACATGTTTAATTTTAACTATTGGATCACGTTTCGGTTTTGTCTCGGTGTCGGTTTTGTCGGCGCCGCAACCTATCCGGTGTTTGCGGATTGTTCACACGATCTGTAACAAGTAATGGTATCAGGTTAATAATAGATTTTGGTTTACAAATTGGTAACTGATACGATTTGTCGCGCCTTGAATGGTTACCGAGAATTATATGTTTAACTTTGTACAGTTATTATGACAAAATGTTAAGTCTAGAATAGCACATAGGTAAGCTATTTCGTATCATAAATAGCGAACAAAAGACATTAATTACTAATGGATACAGTACTTTTCTACATTTTACGCGAACGATGTCGCAGTCTCTAGTAATATATAGTTTACTACTTAGTTAGTTTACTGATTAGTATAAGCCAACATTGTGTAACTACTATTTGACAAGGCAAAACTATAAATGCGGCAGCATTACTCGTAATAACGTAAAGTACAAACGATACCATATTTAACAGTCCCATAAACGTCACAGAGTCGTGTCCAAATACAATAACCATATTAAACAAATATAACATTATTGTTAATATTATATTTAGTGAAGTAATAAATGTCGTTTGGCAATGACGTTACACAAGACGAAATTTAGGGAAGTAAAGTACGAAGACCATGACAAGAAAACAATAGAAAGAAAAACAGTTTAACTTTTGATACGCTTCGCCGTAGTTTTCAAGTGTTCAAAGCGGTTGGAGACAGTTATCACAATATAAATTTAGTTTTTTTAAGTGAATACTTTTTTCACCGCTTTAAGAACATGAATAGGGAAAACATAAAATATGGGTGCGCGTATTGCCGGAGCAGTGGCAGAGTAGTGCATTAAACGTTTTTCGGATGGCTGAAATCTTGTAAGTACGCTTCACCGAAATATGTAAGGTTGCCTGGAAGAGACCGCTTTTAACGATAAGGCCGCCAACTTGTCGCACTAGTTTTTAAAGCTTATTGTAAATTGTGTATCCCATTCTTTTGGTATGTCAATAAAGTGTATACCTATCTATCTATCTTTGTAATATCAGTATATTATATGTTCACATTATACACATGTTGATATGTATTCAGTATACACTGTACCTGCGGGTAACGTATTGAGCAACATTATTTATTTTTAATACTAAAATTATAATTTTTCACTTCTATCGGCAGTCCCTGCGACTGCCATTTAAAAAAAATATTTTCTGTTTTATTTGAAAACTATCCTTTTACTGGAAAAAACTATGGGCAATAACATCAACCAGGGGCTCAATAGTGAAATAAAGATGTAAAAATATTTCATATACTAACTTAGTGAGACCTAGCATAAAACTAACAAAATTCACCTTGGCTTAAAATGTTGTCTTAAAATTTCAGTGGAACCAAGATTACGGATCAACCTGCTAATATTTAGGTCAGCTCAGTGATTCCAATTACTCCGTTTGAAAAAACCGTTCTTTTTAATCTAAAGACGGTTAACAGTTAACTGAATAATTTGTACAAAAGCTTCGATGTCGGTACTCCCCGATAAATAATCAAATACAATGACAGTAACCGATAAAAATGACTAAAATGATGCACTCTGACTTTAGACAAACTAATTTAGTTCATTCTGTGCTTAAAGTATTCTGTAAATCATTAGTCTTTTTTACCAGAAGTCAAAATTAAAAGAAGACGAATTTCTATCGAATCAGGAAAGGTATACGAAATCATCTATCAAAAGAAGAAACAAAGTATGCGTCATCTTCAACCATACCGCTTACCATCAGGTGAGTTCTGAACCTGGTACCTGGTACATCTGGTACCTGAAATACAGCTTCCAGCTAGTTCAGGTGCCTTTGGAGACAAATAAATACTGTCAAAATGAATTACTTATAAATGTACATTATATGATCCGTTTGCATGCTTAGTTTTAATTTGATTCCAATGTAAAATTTTGTAATTAGCGCTATAATTTTTTTTTTTAAATCATTGTTTATTTTTATAAATCATATATTAATTCATATTATTTGGTCATGAGTATTGCTATATTTTGGCTAGTGCTTTTGTGAAATGCTTGCGGCATGCTTAATATTAATTTTGTAATTAGTTATATAAATTAAGATACATTTGATTATGGTTTAGTTTATTTAAGTATAAATGTACATCATTTGGTCATGAAATAAATATTATTATTCACTCATTTAATCTTTTTTCTTAATTTTTAAGTTTTTTACAATACAAATATAAAAATACAAACATTATAAAAACTTAAAACTAGGGTGCCGCCAGCAGCGGGGCAGGGCCCAAGCTACCGGTGGTTAGGGCTGCAGACTGAGGAACCTCCTGACGATGCGCGCTGTGTCGAGGATGACCGCCTTCTGCATCTGACCCTTAATCCAACCGTCTAGCGAAAGTCTCTTGAGATGTTGGTCGAGACTTTTCGCTACAAGGCCGTTTGCCGACACAACTATTGGGACTATGATCGTCGAATCAACATCCCACATGGCGGTAACCTCATGAGCCAAGTCAAGGTACTTGCTAAGCTTGTCCTTCTCAGCTTTCACGAGGTTCTCGTCATGTGGCACGGTGATATCGACGATTACAGCCCGGCGCTCGGACCGGTCTACCAGCACGATGTCAGGCTTATTGGCGACAATAGTCCTGTCCGTGATGATAGAGCGGTCCCAGTAAAGCAACGCACGACCATTCTCGAGAACTGGCAGAGGTGCGTACTTATAGTACGGCACCTCGGACTCGACAAAGGCCGTATCGAAGAGCAAGCTGCTGGTGGATGATCCTGGCTACTAGGTTATGTCTGTGCAAGTACTCGCCGTTAGCAAGATGCGAACAACCGGAAATAACATGACGAAGTGATTCACCTGGACGGCGGCATGCCCGACAAATGTCGACCGTACCGTCCTTCATTATGTATTTCCGGTAATTGTTCGTCTTGATAACTTCGTCAGCAATTGCACAGGCAAAACCCTCGGTTTCTCGAAGAGGTCCCCGAAGCGTAGCCAGTTCACCGACGCGAGCAAATTCACATCGGGGCCCGTCAGGGCCGATAGAACCGCCCGTGCAGCTCCTTGCTCTTCCATACTTCCTTGCGATCATCAGTGCTGAGCACCGATGGTTTGCGCCAGTTCTCGTTTGCCATTGAAAGAGGCGTGAAGCTCCTGTCAACTGCCACAACATCACGATGCATCCCGGACTCACTGTTGCGGAAATAATCCCTAAGACTGCATACCTCGCGGTTGTGAAGGTTCTTGGCATTTAAAAGCCTCGACCTCCACACTTCCGCGGGATATACAGCCTCATAACAGATGAGCGCGGGTGTAGCATTCGGTGTGTTGTGAGCAGTTGACGGACATTTCTGTCCAGGGCGTCGAGCTCAGTCTGAGTCCATCTCAGTATGCCAAGGAGTATATCAGCAGAGGCATTACCCAACCGTTGAAGGCTCGCGCCTTGTTACCGCCTGACAGAAGACTTTTGAGTACTTTTGTCAGCCGGCACAAGAAGCGTTCCTTCACCGATTTCTTAATGTCATCTGCTGATATACCCAATGACTGTGACATACCGAGATATTTGTAGGTCTCGTCTTCGGAGAGAGATCTGAGAGTTATAGTCTCGGAAAGTTGTAAATTCTCTGAATTTACTACTTTCCCTCGCTGTACATGCATGACCGCACACTTGTCTACACCGAACTCCATCTTGATGGCGCACTAAAACCTCCGTGGTTTTAATAGCTCCAACAAGTCTTGGCGTTTCGGTGCAAAAAAAGTTGAGGTCGTCCATGTACAACAAATGAGATATAACCTCACCTCCTCTACGAAGACGATAACCTAACTCTGAATCCTTCAGCAGAGTGCTGAGAGGATTCAGACTTAAACACAGAACCATAGGGGACTTAGACTGTCACCCTGAAAATGCCTCTTTCAATCCTAATCAAGTCCTCCGAAACAAAAGAGCTGTCTACGCTACCTGGTTGACGAAGGACTGTGACCCACTGTCCCATGCATTTGCTCAGAAAAGATTTTAGAGTTGGATTTATTTTGTACAACTCTAAAACCCTTTCTAGCCATGAATGGGGCACCGCATCATAAGCCTTCTTATAGTCAATCCAAGCAGCGGAGGGCTCCTTTGTTTCGTTTGACTTGTTGGCAAATGGTCGTGTCAATGAGGAGCAGCTCCTTAGTACCACGGGACCCAATCTTACATCCATTCTGAGAGGAGGCCAAAACGTTATTCGCGACAATATGCGCATTAATTTTTGCTCTCAGAATGGATGTAAGCAGCTTGTAGATGGTAGGTAAGCACGTAATGGGTCTGTAGTTCTTCGGTTCCGTGGTACTACCAGACTTATGGAGCAGGAAGGTGACTCCGGTGGTCAAGAAACTGGGAAGAGAACCCGTCTCCAGGGCTTCTTGGAATTGTGTTGCCAAACGTTCATGTGAGCACCGAAACCACTTTATCCAGAAGTTGTGCAATCCGTCCGGTCCAGGACTTTTCCAGTTCTGAGCCGTCCGGATAGCACAACTAACGTCCATGGAGTCGATCGTAATAGACTCCATGGGTTCGATAAGTTCACATGCACGTTCGATAACACGCATCCAGCTCCTCCGTGTGCTCGACAGGGACCGACCAGATGCTGCGCCAGAAGTTTTTCATAGCGCTGGCATCCGGTAGCTGCCCGTCGTTCACACGTTGACTAGTTCCTTCCCAGTTTCGGTACACCTTCCTTTGATCACTTTGAAAGTCGCGATTTTGCCGATATCGATTCACACGCTCTCTGTAGCGGCGAATACGGTTTGCCCACGCATAAACTTTCTGCTTCAGGTAGTCAATACGTTCCGTAGCATTGGCAAGATAGTGCTGGGGACGGATACCAGTCCCAGCAAATGCCTGTGCTACGAAACGCATGACTCGGGGACGACTGTTCCCCTGTCTGAAGCAGATTAGCTTTGCTATAAGAGTCCTGAATTTGCTGATACGCCGTTCTATTCGTACTTGCCATGCGGGTGCATCTCCGACGGTTCGCGTTGTACGGTCAGTGTCTGGGAACTTGACACGTGCAACGCGACACGCCGCGATAGCACCACAGTACAGAATAGAATGGGTATCAGTCAAATCTTTGCTAGTTCCCAGGTAGGGCACTAGCAAAGTATTCAGGGCTCCCATCAAAGCCAAATTCCGTTTATGGGTGGGTAAACGCGGTAAGCGCGCTAGAGTTGGGTGTGGATACATATCGCAAGATCGCGTCTTCCAAAGCGCTCCTCAGTTGCTCTATTACCTGGTCAGATACATTACTACTCGCCGAGTCTTCCTCCTCGATGACGGGGTCGACCGGGGCCGCAAGTATCGCCACTGACGTCGGCACTGAGGTCAGTGTCAGGGTCGATGACGCGGCGGGCGGATCCCGGATCGAGGTAGAAGCTGGGCGAGTACGTTGTTCCTCCAGGCGTAGTTGATCAAGTGTCGAGCCATCCAGCAACTTACATCTCTGAATAGCGCGAACCTGATCAGATAGCCGTTGTGCGGAAACAGTGACAGCTGGTTCAAGGGCCTGAAACAGAGACAACATTCTGGCACAGTACGCGGTCAGGTTGGTTCCTCCTTCTGTAGCCCTGAAATAGGCGCGCATGCAGTTCTCGTTCATTTGTCGAGTCCATCGCATGCGACGCACTACACTACCGGTAGCGAGGGCCGGGCGCGAGGCAGATTGCCTCACAGGCCCCAAGCGTGCCGGCAGCTGGGGACGCGTCCGTCGTACAGTTGGTCTTGGCGGCGGCGGCGTCGGGGCCACACTCACTTCACTCGATCCGCTGTCCTCGGCGGGGGTATGGAACTCATCGTCCGAGGAAGAGTCTGAAGGGCTGAGCGACGTGGATGCAGCCGAGGGTGGAAGGCGTGCGTTTTGTGGGGCTGCTTGTGCCGTTTTTGATCTCGTAATCATGTTTTATTACGTATTTTTCCTTGAATTTTCCATAGTTTTCTTGAAATGTTCTGTTGACATTGGGCTGTCAAAACAATTTTTCCAAATAGTCTTCATTTTTATATTATTGATGGATTTAGCGTTGTAAGAATATGATATTATGAGAAATAGACTTGATAGAAACTGTTTTAATGTAGAAAAACACAAAAACTGTAAAATATAACACAAAAAAATGCATTTAATACAATATCAGAGAGAAAAAACGTGTTGTCAGTTTCGCAGCTTTTTTTTTCTTTTTTTATATTATTATTATTATTATCATTTGTTTAACCTGAACGGTTTCTCTCCTTTTGGAGGTAAAAAGAAAAATGCACGGGCCGGAGCCAAGTGCGGTAATATTTTTTTTTTTTTGTTTTTTTTTTTTTTTTTTTTTTTTTAGTTATTTATCGATAGATAAAAATTTCCTCACTATCCTGCACGTATTCAGTACAACTGCTTTTTGAAGTAATTTAAAATTCAGGGATGTCAAGTGTATCTAAGCTAGTGTGTAAGGTATTGGGTATTACTCCTGTGGTTGACAATATTACTGGGATCGTTCGGGTGCTATTGATTTGCCACTGTGTTTTGATTTCGATAGATAAGTCGGTATATTTTGCTATTTTTTCGCTATGGGTTGTTTGCAAATTGTGTGTATTGCATACCGCCACATCAATAAGATATGCAGTTTTATTAGTTTTGTTGAGTAATGTGATATCAGGCCTATTAAAATGTACTGTTTTATCGGTGATTATAGTGCGGTCCCAGTAAAGTCTATAGTTGTTGTCTTCCAAGACAGACTGTGGTGTATATTTATAATATGGGACCTTTTCCTGTATTAACTTATATTTGTATGCTAGAAATTGGTGTATAATAGCTGCTACCTGGTCATGGCGATGTTTGTAGTCTGTCTGGACTATTGCCTTACATGCTCCTGTTATATGCTGTATGGTCTCCGACGCACTGCAGCATCGCCGACACGTGTCTATGATGTTTGGTGTGTGTATGATATGTTTTTGATAATTGCGAGTGTCGATCACTTGGTCTTGAATGGCTATCATGAAAGCTTCAGTTTCTGGGAAAAGCTGTCCTACCTGCAGCCACGCGTTCGACGCTGATTTGTCGACATGAGGCTGATGCAGGTCGTAGTAATGCCTTCCATGTAGAGACTTCCGTCTCCATGTAGCCATTTTGACATCCGAGCTGGTAATTATTTCATTGCGTTGTCGATTATTATTTGCTAAATTTAAAGGTGTACATTTTTTTGTCACTCTGGATTATTGCGTGGTGTAAAGTGGAGATTTCAGCAAGATCATGAAAATATTTTCGAAGAGTCGAAATTTGCTTATTGTGGAGATTTATTAAGTCAATTAAGCCTCTTCCTCCTTCTAGTCTGGGCAGTGTAAGCCTCTGAATACATGATCGGGGGGTGATGCTTCCGATGAGCAGTCATGGTTGTGTTTATTGTACGTTGTAGTTTTGCAAGATCTGTTTGCGACCAATTTATGATACCAAATGTGTATGTGAGTATTGGGACAACATAGGTATTTATTGCTTTGACAATATTTCGACCATTTAGTTGTGTTTTTAGTATTAAGTTCAGTCTGTGTCTAAATTTGCGTATTATTTCTATTTTAGTATGTTTGTCCGATATTTGATGTGCTTGTTGGAAACCAAGATATTTATAAAAGCTGCTTTCATCTAGAGGCTCAACAGTTTCACCTGTATTAAGGATATAAGGTTGCAATACTACGGATTGATTTTGCATTGAAAAGGTTTTACATTTGTCTACTCCAAATTGCATATTTATGTCTTGTGAAAACTTTTGAGTGATGTCTGCGAGTCGGTGTAAGTTGGAAGTGTCATTGCTATAAAGTTTTATGTCATCCATATACATGAGATGTGTCAGAGTTAGTGTACTGTCAGCATTATTGATATTAAGCCCTGCGCCAGATTCATTTAATAATTTGGACAGTGGATTTAGTGCCAGACAAAACCACCTTGGGCTGAAGACATCACCTTGAAATATACCCCGTTTGATGGTAATTTCTTCTGTCGTTATCGTACCATTACAATGTTTTAGAGAAAGTTTTGTGCTCCAGCTTTTCATTGAACTTTTGAAGAATGAAATTATTGTAGGGTTGATTTTATAATGGTTAAGTACGTGGATGAGCCAACTGTGAGGGACTGAGTCGTATGCTTTACGGTAGTCGATATACATAGTGTGAAGATCTGTTTTGTATTTGAAAGTTTGTTTCATTGCAACTGAGTCTATAATTAATTGTTCCTTACAACCTTTGCTAAATTTTTGCATCCTTTTTGTTCTTCGGCTAATAGGTTATTATTTGTTATATTTAGGTTATTATTTGTCAATGAGTCGTGAAATGCATGCAGTTACAATTTTATAGATGGTTTGCAAGCAGGTTATCGGCCGATATTTCGCTGGATCTGCTGAATCACCTTCTTTGGCTATCATATGAGTGATGCCTTGTGTGATATAGCGTGGCATTGTATGCGGTGCTTCAATAAATTTACATATGTGACTGTGGAGAACTGGGTGTGTACTAGTAAACTTTTTGTACCAGTAGTTATGGATATTATCAGTGCCAGGTGATTTCCAACTGTGGGTGTTTTTGATGACGTCTTTAAATAAGTCTACTTGTATTAATTCGTATTGCATTTGATCACAATCTACTGGCTGTGAATCAGAATCTAACCAGTCGGCATTTTTGTTGTGGCTTACTTCGTTTCCCCATATCGCAGACCAGAAGGTGTGCATGTTTTGAGGTGATGGTGTTGAAAAATTATTTGTTCTTAGTGTATTTTGTTGAGTTTGAGTACCTAACTGTCTGTAAAACTGTTTCTCACTATTACTAAAATGTGTGTTTTGACACTTTCTAAGGGTGCATTTTGTATATCAGCGAAGTCGACTAGCTGCTACATTAAGCCTCTGTTTCAAGCTATCTAGAAATTCGGTATTGTTTATGTTGGGTTCTTCGTATCGCGAATGGGTCTCATATTTATTTCTAATATACTGTATGTGTTGCGTTAATCTTCTACTTGTAACTCCTGTTATGTACTGTGACATTCGTCCTATGTTTTGTCTTAATTATTATATTAGTTAGTGGTCAGTTGTGGACCTAAGCGCCATAAAAATCCGGTTTTGAAAATACATTGTTTGCTACAACACAGCTAACGTAGCCGACAGGGTTACCTATTTTATTCTATACACATTTTTACACGGGAACAAATTATTCCGAGATCCAAAAATGGGATTATTGAGTGATCTGTTCATGTTTACCATATTATAATTCGACTTAAACTGACTTTGTTGTTTAGTTGGTAAGTCTGTCATTGGAACCGGAGGTCATGGGTTCGATTCCCATCCAGGAATAATATTTATGCGCTTACTGCAAACATTTGTTATGAACGTAATTTTTTTTTTTAATTGACGAAACGAGCTGGACATGTGCCTGATGGTAAGCAACATGCCTGCCACATAACAGCACAGTGACAGCAGTTTCTATGTTTCATAAGTATTTACAATTATATTTATATTATACCACTTTGTCTGGCTCCCATAACACAAACTTTGGTTAGTTTGGGGCTTGTTAATTTTGCGTGAGGAATGTCCAACAAAGTTTATATGAGTATATATTTTATTTGTAACCAATTGGTGGTCAAATACAAAACTTCGTATGTAACAAAAAGCATACTAAATTACTATATGTAAAACTGACAATATTTTGGTATAAAACAGGAAAACTCAGCAAGAAAGAAAGCCCGTTAACAAAAGTCATTGTTCCAAAGCAAAGTCTAATTTTCCACATCATGGCGATGCTTCCATATCTAATCTATGGAACCGTATCTGCTATTGTATTATCAGTTTACTTTACGCTTTCCCCTTCAATAGGATTTAACGCCTTAGTTTCTCAACTAAAGGTATTCGTGCACTATGTAGACCATAGCGCCAGAATCATAAGTTCCACAGTTACAAATGATATAAGTCATTTTAAACACATAATTCTGGTGCCGTAGTCTAAATATAAATAGCGCAGAGCAACCTTAGGTAAGAAAACAATTTTTGTTGAAAATCGGGTCATAAATAGGTGTTAGGCGGCAATAGCCAACCAAAATTTTCAGATTGAAGTACTGTCGATCTGTGAGACTTTAGAGAATTGAGCTGTTATAGTCCTATCTATATCTTTATCAATATTAATCACTGTCTTTTTTTATATAGCTGCAACGTTTTGAAAACAAAATTATAGATATGGTATGGATAGTGCGCATGTGCCCCAAACTTTGATTGGCCTTTGGGGTACTAGTTATAAAAGTACAAAGTTCACAGAAAACCCATAAAACCAAAGTCAATGTAAAGCTGATTTTTACGTAGACACGAACATGTCTGATAAAATTAGATCGAACACGATACATAAGATTACAATAACCTTTCTATTTGAACAGGAATTCCTTGAGGCAGAGATTATTGAGATAAGAAGCTACGAGACGATTTTAGAAAAACAAGCACAATTTTATTACTCATATCGCGTTAGATCTTTGAGCATTTGTTTGGTTTATGGAAGCTTAAATATTGCATAAGTTTCTAGAGACAGAAAAAAAATGTGATAAATTCAGAGTTCGTAAATCAGGGTATCTATTAGGAGGAAAGGCCTTAGCCCAGCTGTGGGATAGTTTAGGTTAATGTAGTATATTTAATATATGTTTCTCATTACCACTGGTTTTAATTAGTTACAGATCTCGTGGGAAGTTTTATCATTGCAAGAAAATGCACGAAATAGGTTCATGCGTCTACGAGTAATAAGTGAACGATGAGCTTATGCCTATAAAAATAAATTACCTGGTTGAGCGAGCTTTGCTCGGTTTTTTTAAATGATATTTAGGCATGTACGAATTACGTAGTGATGACTTACTTAGACCTACTTAGATACGAATTAAATGCGTTTAGAAAAGGCTCTAAGTATAAGATTTTCTCAGAAAAAAAAGAAAAGTCCCAAGTCAGGATTCGAACCAGAGCCTGTTGACTCCGAGGGCGAGCATATTCCGTCTCAGCCATTTAGACTTACAGAACAGTGGCGAAATAAGTTATCGTATTCTAATGACATTGTAGAAGTTTTTCATTGTCTAAAAACGCGCATAAAACGATGTTTTTAAAAAATAAAACCTAGCTAGAACGATTTATCGTCCCCGAAACCCCCCTGTATACATTATTTCATGAAAATCGTTCGAGCCGTTTCCGAGATTCAGATTCTATATAGATATACAAGAATTGCTCGATTAAAGGTATAAGATATTTTCCTGTAAAGTCATTTGGTTTACGGACGATAGTTTAACGTGACAACGTCATTACAAAACACTGCGTGACACTGTGCTGCCATGGGCAGGCGTGTTGATTACCATCAGACACAGGCCCTGCTCGTCCCGTCACTCTACTATAAAAATAAAGCTACAAGTCACACCGCAAGACGCAACTAATAATACTATCATAATTAATTAAAATTAAAATGTAAAATTTAAATTACTTTAAAACGAAACGTGTTAATGCAAGAAAAAAGTCTCGAATATCTTTGACCATTCTACGTCAAGGTCTCCAACACGTCTGTTGGATTATACCATAATTTATTTTACATTTTATTCTAATTTTATTAATCATGCTAAATATTTACAAGTTTTTACAACAGCTTGAGTCTATATGTGCTTAGTATACAAGGCTTCACAGAAAGTGTTAACAGCATACTCAATGGAAAGGGGCATGCTGTAAAAAGTAAAATAGAAGAGAAAAAAAACATTAAAATCAAACGCGAAAAAAGAGTTCATTTTTAAAAAGCGTACCGCAGCTGTGCCTATTATTCTGCTGTGAAGCAGTAATGGGTAAACCGTGATGTGGTCCGCGTTGAAGGGCACTGATTACAAAAAAAATACTGAGTATCGTAATTATTTTATATCTCTGTGTAACGAGCGCAGTGCATAGCTATGCATTTGAACTCTTCCCTAACGTCCAAATATGTAACTGCGTGGCGCGAACCTGCATGTGCAGGTATACATTTATGTATTTCTTGTTCATCTTATAAATATGTATATAATAAATATGTCTGTCTATAGGTACGTCTAAACATATAAATAAAATTGAAGTATGTATCTCTTTAAATTAATAGTTTTCCCCAAAATTTAGTACTCACATAAAAAAATATCTGAATGGTCATGAATCTGTGTGTTCCAGCTACTCTCCCTGAAACGGCTGGACTGTTAAGAAAGCACTATAGCCGTCACAATATTAAGTATTTCGTATATTTCTCTTGTTTGTTACCTGTATTGTATATTTTAAAGCGGTAAGAGCCTCTAGTTAGTGAAGTAAAATACAATTAGAACTACTCTACGCTACATACCTAAATACTTACACTAAGAACATTTATTTACAGATTAAGTGGGTAGGTGTCAAAGTGTAAACATCTAATTTGAATATTGATCTGTTTTAATTACTTTAAAAATAGTTAAAGTTAGTGAAATTGCAAGTTCTATGATTAAACAGAGTTGTTGATACCGCCTACCTGTCTGTGAGTGTTATCTCCTCTTAACATACACTGCACACCAAGTTATTTATTTATCAAAGTAAATTAAACATATTTTTGTCACCAAATCACTTCACTATGGATGCCATTCAACAGTCTTTTCACCAAATGATGGCCACCTTTCACAAAAGATTAGACTCCATTGAGGTACAGCTGCCAAGTCCATCTCCGCAGAGCCCGGATAGTTTGTCAGCAGAATTCACATCTTTCAAGGCTTTCGTTATTGCTACATTCCGGTCAGTCCAACAACAGATCAGCATTCTAGCCCAACAGATGGATAACAGCGAGATGCGGTCACGCAGAAAGATCTTGCTGTTGCACGGCCTTCCTGAAGATAAAATGAAGAGACAAATGAGTTGGTGGCAAAAATAGTATCTGAAAGGCTGAGGATTGAAAATTTTTCATCTGCTAGCATTGGCAGGAGTCATCGAATGGGACGTCTTACTGCAGGAAACCACGTCCTATACTTTTCAAGCTGAGAGACGTATCACTCCGAGATGAGATTTGGTCAGCTAAACGTTCTCTTAAGGGCTCGGGTATCACATTATCCGAGTTTTTAACGAGGACCCGCCACGACCTGTTTCAGGCGGCTCGTCAACGCTTTGGTGTTACGAAGTGCTGGACGAGAGACGGAGGCGTCTTTGTGTCTGGGTCTGATGGCACCCGCCACTTAGTTAGCAACATGGACGATCTTGAAGCTATTCCACAGTCATCACCGACGACGCCGCCGATAAAGGAAGCCGCTCAGCAGTTATACCACAAGCATCTACTTCAACAACACAATCGGCGCAGGGCCGAACAGTGGTTGCAGCTGTAAATGTGAAGGATACGAAGGGCGAGAACACGACGTGAGCAAAAGGCATCAAAGTAATGATTGATAATAATTAATTCGAGTTTCTTTCTGACGAACCTTTCACATACCTTTCAATAATATTTTTGTTTCGTTGTTTTGTTTTTTGGGTAGTCACAGTTTTTTATGTCTACCACCAGTTTCTTAATTTCTTTTCTCTTTAAATAGGTAAGTTCTTAGATTGTTTGTGGAAGTTGACATCTTCATGCGTCAATGTCAACATAACAGTGACAGATTGTACTTTTATTGTTTTTTTTCTTTTATTATATTTGCTTCCGTGTTCCCATATATTGCACGGAACACATTCGATTTGAAACTTGTTAGATATAGTTTATTTTGTTTATAATTTTTCTTTCTGAATTTAATGTTTAAGCTGTAATTGCGTAAACTAATGTATAAGTGCTCTTTATTGTTCAGTGTGACCTTTTAATCAGTATATTCTATGTATATTTAACACTTCACAATAGACAGGTAGGCGACTAGTCTACTGACGTCACATAACTTATTATTGTATTCTAAGTATATATAATATAGGTATATAATTTTATTACATATTATAAATTTATATATATATATATATTGCGTATTTATATAATATTTTTAAATAAACATTATACCTTTGTACCAACTGTATGTCAGATAGTGATAGCGAAGCTTCCATTATTGACATGCTCTTCTACTTCTATCAACGACACTGTAAACAGCTTCTGTAGTATACCAACCCTGTCAGACTCTATTGAATCTCTGATTTCAGGCCATCCTAAAACTTTAACATTTTCCATGTGAATGCACAGAGTATTACGGCTCACTACCCAGAAATGCTCGCGTCCTTCGTACACCCCAATATTCATGCCATTTTAGTTTCTGAGACGTGGCTTAAACCTGTTCTTCCATCTAACTCCGTGGCATTACCTGGCTTTCGGCTCATTAGAAATGATCGTGTTGGTAAGGGTGGTGGCGGCGTGGCTATATATCTCCGTACACATATTCCTTTCACTACTATTAGTATGTCCGCCCAGCCGCCTCCGTCCGATGCCGGTGAACATATTTTTATTGAAGTCGAACTGCACCATACAAAAATACTTCTAGGAGTCTTCTACTCTCATTCTCGTGAGGTTAATTATTTTAGTACTTTCGAAAAATTGCTTGAAAACTTATCTGCCTCATATGACCACACTATAATAATGGGTGATTTTAATACGTGCCTGATAAAACAGGACTACCGGTCCCGTAAACTCCATTCATTAGCCACGTCTCTCAATTTAACAATACTTCCATTAAATGCAACCCATAATCCTCCAAACTATACACCGTCTCTTCTAGACTTAATTCTTATATCTTCTCCTTCCCATGCAGCTGCGTATAGCCAGTGTGCAGCAGATGATCTCTCTCATCATGACATGATCTTTCTTTCGTACAAAATTCGGCCACCTAAATTCAAACCCAAAATTCTTTTACAGCGCAGTTTTGCCAGTATAAATATTGAAAACTTGCGAGCATGTATTAGAGACCGATTGGTCAGATGTTTGGAGTGCAGATAGCGTGGATTTTAAAATATCAAAATTCAATGAAATTTTAACGAACCTATTTGATATTCATGCACCCTCCGCGCTGTCAAAATGAAACATTTGCCGGCACCTTGGTTGACTGATGAGATACGTGTGTTAATGCACAAAAATTACTAGCTAAGAACAAACTTAAAGGACATCATTCTAATGATAGTAAGGAAAAGTATATACATAACCGTAACGTCTGCAACAGAGCATGTAGGGACGCACAACGCCGACATATCCATAGTTCTGTAGAAAATGAAAATCCTGCAAAAGTTTGGAAATTTTTGAGGTCATTGGGAGTTGGAAAATCGCGTCACGATAACATTCCGCAAAATCTGGACATCAATAAACTTAATAGTCACTTCTCCGATTCTTCCAGTTTTAATGGACCATTAAAAGCTGAGACGCTTAAATCTCTTTTCTCTGTAAGTCCTCCCAATTATGACCCCTTTACTTTTAGTCAATTTACCGCATGTGATGTTAAGAAGAGCATTCAATCTATCCCATCTAATGCTGTTGGTAGCGACTGCATTAGCCGCAAAATGATCGTACCCATACTCGATGAAATCGCTCCTATAATCCAGCACATCCTTAACTACTCTGTGACATCGGGTACTTTTCCAGCTATATGGAAAGAAGCCCAAATAACGCCGCTTCCCAAAAAACTTAATCCTGAATCCTATTCCGATTATCGTCCCATATCTATTCTTCCTTTCTTATCCAAAGTTTTAGAACGCCTTATCCATCAACAACTTACCTCTTATCTTGTCAAAAATAACCTGCTTAATCCTTATCAGTCTGGTTTTCGTGCGGGCCATAGCACTGTTACTGCTCTTACGAAGATCACCGATGACATACGAGACGGTATCGGTCATGGTAAGCTGACTGTGCTAACGCTACTAGACTTCAGCAATGCTTTCAACAATGTCGATTTTGACATTTTGTTGGAACTTCTTCGCTCTCTTAACATATCTCCATCGGTAATTGACTGGTTTCGCAGTTACCTGTTTGGACGCCGACAGCGAATCCGTATTGATGACACTTATTCCTCGTGGTGTAGTGTCTCTGCCGGTGTTCCACAGGGCGGCGTTTTATCTCCACCCTTTCGCAATATTTATTAACTCAATCACAAAAAAATTACTTCATCCTACCATCTGTATGCAGACGATTTACAAATATATACCCAAGCTTCTGTAGACAACCTGCACGAAGCTATTCAAATTACTAATATCGATCTGAATGGCTTACTAAACTGGAGCAGGTCTTTCGGCCTCACTGTGAACCCATTGAAAACACAGACTATTATTGTAGGAAGTTCACGTATGATCTCGAGGATTGACTGGTTCCGTCTTTCCCAGGTGATTTTTGACAGTATTCCTATCACCATCAGTGAAGTGGTCAAAATCTGGGTATCCTTATTGACAGAAATTTTCGTGGGTTCCTCAATTAGCAGAAGTGAGCCGTAAGATATTTGGTACTGCTGCTTCCCTTAGGAGACTACGCAATTTCCTTCCTATCTCTACTAAAACTGCGCTCGTAAAATCACTCCTTTTTCCAATATTGGACTACGCTGACGTGTGCTATCTGGATGTTACCGAAGAGCAGCTAGATAAACTGGAACGACTACAAAATTTCTTTATTCGATTCATATTTGGTTTACGAAAATATGATCACATTTCTCAATTTCGTCATAAGCTCAAATGGTTACCTATCCGCCTCCGCCGTAATGCTCACATTCTCTCCTTGCTTTACAAGATTCTATACAATCCCACTACTCCTCTATACTTAAAAAACAATTTAAGTTTATTGAGCCTAAATCGTATCCTCTCCGCACCACTCGTCTCCTTAAGCTCATGTTCCCTACCTCTACCCATTCTAACCTCTCATATAATAAATCTTTCACAATACAAGCTATTTTACTATGGAATGCTCTTCCTCTTTCTATCAGAGAAGCCAAGTCCCTTCCCATTTTAAAAATCGTGTCTTTCAACATTATCTTTCCTCTTCTCATTAGGTACTTTTTCTCATATTAGTTATTTATAGATATATGTATGTTTATATGACTATGTATTTATCTAAGTATATATTTCTGTATTATAAGTATGTTTATATTTATTGGTATGGATGAATATTATTGTTATAGTAAGTTACACCACACCACCTACACTACAAAATATTTATAGACGTTTCTCCACTCAATGGTTGCCTGGAAGAAATCGCTTTAAGCGATAAGGCCGCCAATTACTCTGCAAATTTATTCATTTGTCCTGTAATGCTATTATTGTTATGATTAATTTTTTAAGATTTGTAGTTGTAATAAAGTGTTATATTATTATTATTATTATTATTATTATTAAGAACATATGAATTATCCACAGATCAATGAAGGTCTAAAGACAATCAAGATGATCAAGCCCACTACTAGAAGGAAGCGCGCATGTTGGTGGCATTATCGCGCGGAATGACAAAGCTTATACGTAGGGCTAAGGAAACGCCAGCATTTTGGTCACGCGTCGCGTCGATGAAACATTGTGGTATGTTCGTGTATGTCTTCGTTTTTAGTCAATTCCTAAGAAGGTAAAGGTTCTCGTTCGTCGAATTGAAGTGAGCACTTATTTTGGCGTACCTCACACACATTTTTTATAAGGCTGTAAGTGAGATGACTCGACTCGACTCGACTCGGCGAAAACTGAAATGTTTCTCTCTCTTTTCTTTTTGTTCGAAATTTTAGAGATGGCAATAGCAGAGCCAAAGCCGATTTAGTTAGGCGGTAGAAGGCCGGAGGGTCTCCGCCTAAATAAAACTGTCTTAGCTTTGAAACTGCTCTCTCTTTTCTCTTCGCTTGAAATGATAGAGGCAACAATAGCAAAGCCATAGCCGATTTTGTTAGGCGGTAGAAGGTCGGGTGAACTCGGAACCGCCGAGTGTACCTGAGCGAGAAAGATACAGTCAGTTGCTCTCACTGCTGTGTCGCTGTGTGTATATTATTTCATTTATATCTATATAACATTTATTTTATTAAATAATTGTATTTTTATCATAATGAAGTGTTCACTTCTGCCGTGCGGTCTGACAATTTATTTGATTTGGAATCAAAATAAAATCCTCGTACTACAAACTAAATTCCCGAGTGAAAGTGACTGTTTTCAATACATTAGCAACATTGCATTACTCTTGTTTATCAATGTTGAAGGAAAACGTCGATCTGTGCTAGAAATGCGGCTCTCTCACTTGCTTGCCGCTTGTTCACATTACAAAGCACTGTCGAACTGACTGTCTATCTTACAAACATTCTTACAAAAATCCGAAAAAAAAATTCACGGTACGATAGTCGGATTTGCAATAGAATAAAAAAATGAAAAACATTTATTTACATAAACATAAACATGAAATGGTTTGCCAGCAAGTCAAGTTTTATATATTTATAGCCTATGTTTATGGGTGGCACACCATAGAATACACTGCAGCTCCCGCACTAGGCAACGTCTGTGACACGGGAACCAAGATACGAATTTCCAAAATGTTGAATCACCTCTAATTGTACAAAACACAAAATAAATTGAAAAACAAGTTTAGGAACCGGAAAATATAATTTGTTTTATTAATATTTTGCTTAATAAAGTTGTTATTTTAAACCAATTTCCATCCAAAAACATTTCCAATGGAGGAATAAACGCCATAGCGAAAGTAAAATCAGGATATAATTTTTAGCAAATCTTCAGTCTCCGAATAATCAAGTACATTTAAAAAATTGTTCAGTAACCTTTTAGCTTCACGAATTGACAGTTTTTTGAGATTACAGTGCTTGTTCAAGACATTGTACACGTGAGCTCTGATAAAACCACCAAAACGACGAGCAAAAGATGTGTGGACATGTGGGAAAGGAATTTTGTAACCCCTCTTTTTGAGGTTTTCGTCTTAATTTTTACCTGTTAATGTGGACCTATGTACAGAAATTGTTAATTTGTATATAAATAGCACACTTAGCACTCCACTTTCCTTAAAAACATCTTTAATATATAAAATGAATATGTCTAACTTTTGTATTTAGATCATAAAAAGTAGATTTTTCATAAAAAAATAATTATAATCACTATATCGTATGTCGGAGATGTTTATTGGTCATCTTATCAACAGTTATGAAGTTTTAATCAAAATAAATAGATTTATCGTCTCAATCATTTCAAGCGAAAACGGTGAACGCCCAACGAAGTAGTAAACAAAGTTTTTTTTATTTTATAGTACCTATAAAGTGTCGAGACGAGCAGGACATGTGGCTGATGGTAAACAACATATCTGCCCATAACAGGACAGTGACACGCAGCTATAACATGAAGAGTCCAAATTATTACCTGGCACTACACTGCGATCGTCACCCAGAGATATAAGACATTTTATCTCTATGCCCTGTAATTGAACTTGAAACATTGCCCTTCAAACCGAAACACAGAAACATTTGCACATTACAGCTTAGCAGTAAAATAACTAGCAAAGGTTTGGTCACGGATTGGTACTTCACCAGACGGACTCTGCAAAGAGTCATATTACTCTAGCTACTACTAAGTCAGCTAATAAATTTATTCTATTCTATTCTGTGTTTCTATGTATAATAAGTATGTATTTAGAACTATATAAGTATTATATCAGCTATCTGGCCGCCATATTACAAGCTTTGCTTAGTTTGGGGTCAGATGGTGTTGTGTGTGAATTGTCCACCAATATTTATTTATTTATTCTAGAACTCTATAAATATTGTAGTATTTTGGATGAATGTGAAAGGGCGGTGAGATAGTCGATTGCAAGCTTGTTTATGTTCAGTTAGCAATTTATTTATCTTCCCAGTTCATAACAGTTACTTGGAGCTCGGAGAGTAATTGAAAATATCGGCGAGTATTGATTGGAAACTAGGTGTGAAGGAGCGTGTAACCAGAAGACATTCATAATCATTAACGAGTGTTAGTACACTTTATAATTATTAAACATGAGCTTAATACATAAAAAGAAACTGATAGAATATTTCCAAAACCATTGACAATTTAAACTTTTTTTTAAATCTTTTTTTAAATGTGTAGAGTATGTTGACGTGACAACGTCTAATAAATCGATGAACGCCGGCTGCATGTACCATAAAGTGTCCCGTTATGTCCCGTTACACTCATGGTCCCGTAACGCTCATTGTAAGCTTGCGCCGCATCTTTCAATGTTTTGTTTTGACGTTGCCACGTTAAATTAGCGTCCGTAAACCAACCGACTTTACAACTAATTTTTTTTAACAATACTAAAATACAAATGGGAGCTTCACTACATTTCTCAATAACTACTATATCTCTATGTATAAAAACGTTATGTTGGTTTGTGTACGCTTAAAAAACTCAAAAAGCTCTGAACCGATCGAGCTGAAATGTTAGAATGATATATAATCCGCATCAAGGATTGTTTTTATCTAACCACAATGTGCCACAGCGAAGCGTGGCAGGGTACAGCTAGTAGCAAATAAAAACTCTTAACCGGTAATAATTCAGATTGTGCTTCTTTTAATAATACGAGTAGCAATGTTTTTGCAAGATAGGTACTCTCTTATCTGTGTACATGTTTAGTGATGCACCAAAAGAATCCACTATTATCTTTGAGCCATTTCTAGTTATGGCACAGAGGTTTCATTGTAGATTCACCTAACTATTGAATGTATTCTCTATAATCTAAGTAGCCTTATAACATCTGTGAAGGCCTCATTAAATATTGGTTTTAAATTTTCGCGATTTGAACACATAATGTTTATAATGTACAGGACTTAATCACGATTTAATCCATTGTTTAAATACCTCGACGTTTGGGCAGCGTTACAACCGCCGTGGTCACGGGAAGACTGATGAATTAGATCGTGATAAGTCCTGTACATTATAAACATTATGGCCTCATTAAAATTGGCCCATCAAATTTAGATAAAACCGTAAAACCTTTCCACATGAGTGAAAAGCAGTTAATTAATTTTAAATTGTAAACGGACACCTCAATTTCATTATAATGAACATATTCATCTTGTGTTGCCATAATGATAGACCACCAAGATGTACCTATAGAGTATTTTTTCACGCAACAGAAGTTCACTTCCTCGTTCGAAGTAGGCACTAGCCCGTCAATACATCAAAGGAAAGCGAGTCCATTCTAAAACGGCGGAGTCTTCGTGCCAAATACTCGCTAAAAAATGACATCTTGAAATAGTTTGCGCCTAATTGCCCAGGGCAGCGCTGGCAAATGTACGGCCTGCAAATTTAAATTACATGTTCGGGTACAATGTATTGTTGTCAGTGACATACATTTTTAATGTATAGCATGTTAAATGGTTTTCATATTTGACACTAATACTCGTATTATACAAGATATAATCAAGAACAAATATGCAACATGCTTGCCCAATGATATCTCTTATAATTTTTTTCTGTATTACATATTTTAAGATTTTTATGTATAAACTCGTATGATAAAATAATTAAGTTTATCAAACTTACTTATTTGCGTATTTGAAAATGACAAGTCATAAAATAACTTAGTAGGAATAAGCAACGCTTCAATTCTCAGCTGAATAAAATAACTAGGTAGAATGTTTTGTCTAAATAAGACGTCACAACTTGCCTGATGAAAAGCGACGATGTGTCTAAGACAAATCCTGCTTGCCTATGAACTTTTACGCTAGTTTTGAAAAGACATCGGTCTCCGAAGGTTAAGGAAACACCGAAAATAAGAGGACATTATATTTTTTAGCACTAAAAAGAAATCTATTCAGGAATACAATACTGTGCTCAGTTCTGTTTGCAGACCTTTTTTTGTTGGATGTTTCAAAAGCGGGCCGTTAACCTTATCTATTTGACCAGATTTGCCCTAGCCTAGACCAAACCAAACGCTGCGCGGTTTTCGGTATATTTCTATATGCCGCGTCATAAGTCACCGACCTACGTTATCTTGGAGCCTCATAGAGCTGATTACATTTTCCTTGAAGTTCTATGGTCTCGGGACTTGTGGGATGTGAAGCGCTGCGTCATTGCGTAAACGCGTTTTTATACAGTTCGGTTTGATAAGCTTCACTGCTCTATTTTTTTTCCTTAAATAGCAGTAACTTATAGGAAATATTTATTTACTTTTGTAAAGTAAATGTATGTTACGCTACGAATATTTGCAGTTTTGTCTGCGTATTGTCCGTTTTCATAATTTTCCCGCGATAAAAATTAGCCTACACGGTTTTTTGAAACTATTATTTGTGTTCCAAATTTCAACTTGATCCGTTAGATTGAACTACAAACACCGAAATTTTCAAATTTTAAAAATTAGAAGGATTATAGTATCAGTTTATAAATCTGTCTATATACATTATTAATAATACTATATACATTATTGTTAATAATGTATATAGATTTATACGCACGATATAGAACGATTATCAAATTTCGTACTTTTTTATATGTTACACACATCGATACATACTACTTTTGCAGTAATTTATCAGACACTAGATAACCTAGAGTCAAAATATTATTCATAAAGAATCGACGTTATTTCCAATGATAACGTAGTAATTACTTACATATTTAATTACGACGTACAATCAGTACATAAATGTATACTTCTAGACCAGCTGCCGATATATCATTTTAGCCAAGTTATCAGTGATCTGGCTATTGTTAAAACAAAACTTCGATACAAGAGCTTGTAACAATTTCATCTTAAGAGTCTCACTATCTCTGAGTAATACGAAAGTGGCTCCTTCGTTGATGTAGTTGAATTATAATTGTAAGATAGTATAAAAGTTTATTGAATTCGCGCCCTCCGTAGTCATAACTTATGGATTATATTTATTATGTGCGAGTAATTGATCTTGTGACACGTACGTGGATGGAATTGAGTGACTCAATTATTGCAGAAGAGGTCAAATACAGCAGAAGGATTGAGAAATAGCGACGGTAATGATAAATATACATGTTGTATGAACATTCCTTTTTTATGTTGGGAAAATGCATTTGCGCATTCGGGGAGACGGTCGGGTAATGTCGGACTCGACACCACTGAGCGAGATAGTGTCCCCTACCGACCAAAACCTCCACGAGGTTTTTCCCCTTTGTGCGCTTATGCCCGAGCGACACAAGGCTAATTTTTCAAGCTAGGTTAGCAAGGTAGCTAGCTAATACTTCTACCTTCGTGTAGACAACGCTGCGCAACACCAGTTTTGTCTACACGAAGTTAGAAGTTTTAGCTTGCTAGCTTAGTAACACTAGCTTGCTTTCCTATCTTGAAAAACTGGCCTCGTTTGGCTCGGACATTACGACGAGAACGCGGCACCGTTCTCGCATTCTCCTGTGAATCCGCCCCAAGCTAATCAAAGCTTGTACTATGGGGGCCAGCTAACTGATATAATTTTATTTGTATTGTAAATGAGAAAATTTGGATGTTTGTATCTTTGTTGAAATTCAGAATACAGTTAGATTGAAGTATGGTACACATTTAGCTATTTTTATCCCGATGAATATTAGACTTCCTTAAGACACAGCCTTTTCGCAAACTCTACGCAATCGAAGCTGCGGTTATATAGCAGTGTACATAAACACAATCATAAAGCAAGTATTTTAACTGACACTAGCCATCAGACAACTGCCCGTATTTTATAGTTCAAAATAGATTCTAGCTGCCTATTGAACTGATAAGACTTTTAGTAGAGTCCGTCGTCAGAAGTAGGTACTAACCAACCTTTGCTACTTGATTTACCGCCAAGCAGTAATGTGCTGATATTTCATCACTTGACAGTTTATTACTATGTACAAGCCTAATAGATTTTATTACGGAACAACTAATTTAAGAAATCAAAATAGCCACTGATTTCAGTAAGGAGCCAGCTGTATTTACACTAACGGAGATTACTCGTCAATAATGAAAATCCTTAGTGACTTTTATGATTGAATTTACGATTTGGCGTGACGAGTCTTCTAGCTAGCGAACAGTTTGCGGTCGGAAATAGCCAAATTCTTGGCCACACGCAGTCGCCTGTACCACTGACCACTGCACATGAAGCTACCGAAATATTTATAGTTACATCAATATGCAGACGATATACTTGTAATTAAAATGGCGAAGAAAATCAAAAAAGCATCGTGATGCCCATGTACTATATATCACCATAATTATGTAAAACATGACAAACATGTCATTAGTAGTTGTAGGACTCTTGGCAGAGTCCGCCTAGTACCACACCTTATCCAGCTATTCTACCGCCAAGCAGTAATGCGCAAGCATTATATTATACTATCATATGTCCCGGTTTAAAGGGCAATGTTTCCAGAGAAATTATAGATCTTAGAGATTTAACATCTTAGATCTCTGGGAGACGAGCGCAGTGCAGTGCTGGGTAATGATTTGGACTCTTCATGTTCCAATAGCTGCGTGTCACTGTGCGGTTATGTTGTTATGCGGCAGGCATGTGGTTTACCATCAGACACAGTCATATCCTGCTCGTCTCGTCACTATTTATTAAAAAAAAATAGTGAACTATTAAATTCATCCTGTTAATATTATAAATGTCAATCTTTTGATGTTTTTTGCTCAATTACTATCGGGCTGAAATTTAGAACACAGCTAGATTATAGTCTGGAAGAATACATAAGCTAATTTTTATCTTGATAAAATAACGGGAACGACAGGAACATGAATTGCACGGGTGAAACCGTGGGCAGTGCTAGTAATACATATATGTACCAGTATTAGAATGAACAGTTAATTTATAAAATTGTTATTGGCACTTCATTCATAACTTTCTTTATTCTTCCTAAGTTTCTTGTTAATTCTTTTATTTCTCACTGTTACGATCAAAAACAATTACATCATATTTTAAACATCATACTCTCTAATCAGAAAGTTGTTCCATTACACAAACTCCATTAAAACGTAAAATAAATTTATCTAACAGTAATCCTAGGGCACCCGTAGAAACATCTCCCTAATCTACGGCCGATACGTGACTCCAAGCTAACTAACTTGATAAAGATGCCGTTATACAAAAACAGCAAAATACTCCCATTGAGAGGTATCGCGACCTTGGATTCGAGCAACGGAGACATGTTTTCGAAATACTCCTGTTATATTTCAATGGAATTGAATTCGTCGAGCCAGTCAATGAGAATGAGACCAGCTCATTGATAGTACGAAAACGCAACAAAAAAAACAAGTGCTCAATAAAAGCATGAAAACATCGTGAGGAAACCGACATGTACCTAGAATCTTTCGAGGTCATGTGTCATCCACACTTGTCCGCACTTGGACAGCGTGGTGGATTATGACCTTAAACTCTCTCCTTACGAGAGAAGGCCCCGAGGCCCAGCAGTGGGAACATTTAGTGGGCTGCTTATGCCATAAAAGCATGCTCGTAAGATTGATTTAAAATTTACATGCTTTCCTACTGTTCATATTTGCCTGCGATAAAACTTATTTATGAGTATGCTAGTTTTAAACGTACCTACTTATAAGTTACTCGTAGCATTGAAATTCAAATCTTTAAGCAAACGTTCAGACGTGCTATTTGGCACCAAGCTCGCTTGAAGCATCTGTGTAAATCAATGGATGTGCCGTCCTAAACTTCAGGCGCACGTAATTATGTCATCGTTGGGAAGAGTGAGCTCACTCTTTCCGTTCTAGTCGGTTGCAAGAAGCGGTGAACGTTGGACGTTTTTACCTATCACTATTCGTTGTCAACAACTAAAATAAGTTGAACCACAGCATATCTCGGCGCTAGCGATTCTAGGGGTTAAGTAGATTGTAAACCACTTACGATAGGGGACATCTCTTGGTTTATATCGATGGCTCGAAATTCAAACGTTAGTTCGTTTTTCAGCACACTCAAAATAAGCATGGTCTTAATCACGGATATTCGGGTCTTAATCACGGATATTCGGAATGTTTAATGTTTCATGGTCTTAATTTTTTTTGCTTAGCACTGTTTTTTAACTATTATTGGTTTACACTTGAGCACCGTCTCGCCTGGTGTTAAGTGACGATGCGGTCTACGATGGAGTGTGCTTACCTACCTAGAAGAAACCGATAGACTCTCGATTTGACCAAGATTGTAACTATTGGAGAACCCACTCAGGCAAGGTATGCCACAGCCTCGACATCGTAAATGGATGGACGTAAATGAAGTTAAACTTCTTCGAATCTTTGAAACTTCAACCATGAAACTATATCACTTTTTCGAGCTGCGAGAAGTCGGATAGAAAAAATAATGCAGTAAATATACAGTCTGATCCTGAGTCTGTCCCTGATGTTAATAGTAATTTTTAAATAAGTTTAATTGCAACGTTGATCTTTGTAATATTGTTTTTTTACTTCTACTCGTAAATACATCGCCTAAAACGGTAGAACAGGCGATGCCTAATAAAACATAGTGAGATGTAAGAGTGGTACTGTAATATACAAATATACATATTATGGTACATAAAGTTATAATTAGTATTATATACCTACATACACCGAGTATCTCTAGAATAAACTCTCTCATTAGCCCTACAAGGTCGAAGTACTTAATTACGTCTTACAGGGAGATGACGATGTCCTAGGGAATTAGGAACCGCCCACCAATTCTGTGGTACGTTGAACTGAGACTAAAACATTGCACCGCGTCATGTGATTCTCATAATTTAGAATAGGATTACCGTGATCAGCTGTTTGTTGTATATCAAACGCGTGGTGACCTAGAAATTTATTTTTTTTGAAATTTATTTATTCAGTTTAAAAACATTACTTAAAACAATATAGCTTAGGTACACACATAATACGAGAAAAAGTATTTAATCATGTGTACACTGGTACCCACACTAGGGCAACCTGTGTCGTGGGTACCAGGCAGAAGCTAGGTAGGCCTTGTGTGTAAACCTAGCCATTTATATCAGCGTATCTCCAGTACTGTAATTTTTCAGCGATTTAAAGCAGCCTATGTGGTATTCCAGACTATTATGTAAATGTATTTTTCAACCCGATTCGTTTAGGCGATCCGACGTGATTGAGCAACAAACATGCGAACTTTCATATTTGTAATATTACTAGGATAAGCAGCCACTTAATGTACCCACTCCTGGGATTCAGGTCCTCCTCTCTAAAGGGGAGAGTCACAATCCACTACGCTGCCTTGAGTGGATGGCACGTCTTCGAAAGTTGTTCTTTATAGAACAAACACGCACCTTTCGATGTTTTCCGTCAGCGTTAAAGCCAGTGACGATGACAAATTACATGTACACTTGGAAAAATACTCAGAGCTGCAGGCGAGATTCGAAACTATGACTATGCTTGTGAAACAGACGCTCTCGCCACTAGGCCAGCACGGCTTCACATAACACATTGTCATTAAAATAGCAGGTTCACACGAAAATAGCTCGCAGAGCGTTAGTCCAAAAACCAGAAGCGGTAGTGACAATGCATAACTTCGGTCTGCTGGGGACGGATTTAGAAGCGATATTTTGCGCGGGCGCATGCCTAGTAGTGAGGTGAAAGTATCGATATCGAAGACAACCCAGATATTGCTTGTCTACCGTTTGACAGTCTGGTTAATTCAGTGTTACGAGAACGAGTAGTAAGTACTATGTGTAGAATGTGCTTAATTCATTGTCCCACTAACGCATTCCATTTAACTTTAGTACATTATTGGTAATGTGAAATGTACTACCCATGTAAACTTCCAACAAATTAAAACTATCTATCTGGAAGTATGAATGTAGAATTAATTTAACAGTGTACTTGCAATTTAAGTAATCAATCAGTTTACAGTTTACAAATTTTTAAAACTTGTGATATTACCCTTCATCTAATCTTGTTTTTAGTCGGGTTATACTTTTTTGGATAAAATCACAAAATATCCTATTAAATGATTAATTTTTAATTTAATTCTTTGTAAATGATAATAATGCCATTGTATCCTGATTACTAAATTAAAAGTTGATGTGAAAATCATTGTGAATTTCTATCGATAATTTTACATGTTTATCGATATTGGTACATCACTATAGTGAACTATTCTCGCGTACAGATCGCGCGCCCTCCCTACATGCTGAGAGCACGGTTCATTGAGAAATAAGAGATTGACAGATGTTTGTTAACTAATCGATTACCGGAAATATCACCATTTAAAGTATTTAGACAGAACATTAATAAAACACACCTTAATATTCATAGTTTTACTATAACTACTCGACATTAGTGTAAGGATTTAACCTATCTTGTAATTTTAGGATAATGTTATCTTATAAGAGGGCTTAATTTTATTGACTCAGTTTTGAATTCTTAAATTCCGAATGGGCTTTTCACGTTTGTGTTGCCATACAAAATCCTATATAGGTAGTACCTATTAATTAAAAAATATGAATGGGCTTTTTGGGGGTTAGGACTTAAAACCGCGTCAAATTATAAATAAAATAAGTCTGATAAAATTATCTTAAAATGATTTGTCTTAAAATTATCTTAATTTAGCTAGGCTAAATGTTCATAATAGGTATTACTACCACATATAGTAGGTACCTATCGGAGGAGACTCGAGCTTTGCATTTGTCTTTGTTGTTGTCAGTTGTATCTGTCTGTTCCATTAACACGTTAATAATTTGGCGAAAAAAACGAATAAATGGCGCTTTGACGTACGCGTCGTCCGTTTTTTCTTCAAAAATTTAGATTAAGTATATATAATTGACATTGGCGAAATTGAAAAGCCATGAGGCTAAAATACAATACAATACACAACTCTTTATTAAAAGCCACAAATATAAAAACATACCATTAAACCAAGAGTTGACCGTGCACGTTGAATTTAAAAAACTAGGCCTTATATTTGAAAAATTAAAAATAACAATTAAAGGAGAAAACAAAAAAATTACCTCATTGAGGTCAGAACAGACACAGGAAAGATGTGACACTAAAAACAATATCAAATCACCAAATTATATTCGCCATCACGGAAACCAGTTGGTATAGTCGGTACCGTCTAAAACGCATTCGTCAGGTACTTTGGTCATGGCTATAAATATCTACAACGGGCTACCGGATGACTTGTAAACTATAGAAAATTATTTTATGTTCTTCACTGAAACATTTTTTTACTAAATTAGTCCTTAGGTATTTTATTAAATTAATATGTATGGAGATTGATGAACTATCATTGAAGCATAATTTTGCCTAGAGTTCTTGCTATATGAGTGAATGCTCCTTGTTACTTTGCAGCACCCGTCAATATCTATAGGAATGGCTAGTTTTTAAGTAAGTTGCACCTTGGTAATGTCAATCTCAGGGTTTATACAACCCAAGTAATATTAAAACTGCGAAAGTGTTTGCGAAAGTTGGTTATCCAGTTACGTCGGAACGGTTAAACTTATCGTGTTATAGTGTGGCACAATCTATGCTAATTTTCAAAAGAAAGTTACAGGAACCGGAACTGCGAAAACCGTGGGGCGGTAAATCATATAGATCGGAGTAAGCTATTTAAATTCCAAAAGTCACACAACCCCGCAGTCTGCAATAGCAATTCTAAGAAAGACATATTTCGACATATGATATGATATCAGCTAGCCCGAACTAGCATGGTGAATTACGATTTTGACTTGACTAGTGACAGAAGGCCCCAAATCAATGGAAACATGATTGGCGGTTAATGTTGATCCAACTAACGTCTTTGTTGCTCAAAGTAACTAAATTAATGGAAACGGGAACTAATATTAAACGGGAAATTTATACTAATATTATATACTGTAGGAAAGTTTGAATATTGTTTTTATGTTCGTATAATGCTTGACAGTTTTCTGTACAATAATTATTATAATACAGTAAAGTAGTCATTTCAAACTTTGAAAATGTATAGAATTTGCATCCTTTTTACATAAATACACGGGTAACTCACGTATAATGTAGTCAGTCCAGTCCGACTCAAGTTTCGATCGCGTCCGGCGATCTTTTTCAAGGAGAGTGCGCGCGCGGGTTCGCAGCTCGTTTAGCACTGAATGTGCTAAACGTGTATTTATGTAAAATGTGTAATAACCACGTTAGTTTTCATACCAAAATTTGCATCCTTTTCTTTTGTTTTTATTTTTTATTAATTGACGTGTAAATTGTACATTTGTGAACAAAATACTTTGACTTTAACGAAGAGACTTTGACTCAAACTTACTTTTGTGTAAAGGACGCCTAGGCTGTGGAATGGGTTCCCTGAGAGGGGTGTTTCTGATGGCTACAATCTTAATGTCTTCAAACCGAACGTGGATTGGTTTTTTCTAGGTAAACACGTTCCGTAGAGATTGCTCTGAGCAATTAGGCCACCATTTGTTTGTTCATATACATTGTATTTTACTGTAATATTTTTGTTTTTTTACTGTCTCAATAAAGAGTTTTCTATACCTATCTCTATTTTTCTATGCCAAGAGGCAATCTGAATTATGTGTATATTCTGTAATAAGACTAATATGTTAAAATGTTGAATTCAAATATTTGTACTGTGTCTGGATGTTTCTATGTATAATAAATATGTATACAACTTCATAAGTATTATATCAGCTATCTGGCCGCCATATTACAAGCTTTGCTTAGTTTGGGGTCAGATGGTGTTGTGTGTGAATTGTCCACCAATATAAGTTAAAACATTCAGTTTATCATTATTGTTTATTGAGTCTGTAACCGCAGCCATGCTACTCACAGCAAATACTATTTCGTTTTTACGTCCCGCCATATGCAAACGCTTCTCAATTGTCACGGCGGTGTCAAATGCTAATCATTACATTTTACGAGGTCTGCGGCGACAAACGTCCGCGCAGTTTGCAAATATTAGCTAACACCGTTTTGTTTCGCGATTGACTTTGCAGTCTATGTGAAGCACTAGCAGGGTCTCGCAGGTTTACCCACCTAGTTCCCGTTCCTGTTATATTCCCTGCATAAAAATAGTTTATGCGATATTCCAGACTAAATTATAACAGTATTCTGATTTTCAAATTCCGATCCGTTGAGTCGTTTCGACGTGATTCATCTTCAAATACAAATACAAAACTCTTTATTGCTGTTTGTAGGTAAGATAAGATGATACAAAACATTTTAAAAGTTACCCCATACAAACTGGCCTCTGCGAGAGGCATGCAGTATGTCTGGCAAGACAATTTGTTGTAGTCTTAATTTCCACAATGAAAAAAATAAAATAATAGTCAGCTGATTAAAGTTTTCTTCCTCATCTTCTATTCATTTCTGGTTTTTATTTATGTCATCTGATTCTTCCTCTTCGATTCATTTCTGGCTTCTATTTGGTTATGATGAGATAAATACTTGGTGAGCACAATTTCGCCAACGTCTTGTGTTTCATCAGGATGTTGTTTTGTGTTTTTTGAGTTTGATCAGTATGTCCATCCAAGGTCTAGGTCTTCCAGTAGTAGATCTTGCAGTTCATCCATGTGAGGAATGTCAAAAAATGTATAAAGTGCAATAAATGTATATAATCAAAAAATGACAATATGTCAACATTCAAACGTTCATTATGTTTATATAGCACGGGGGTTAATCACGAATAATTCATTCTTTAACAAGAACAAAATTAAAAATTTTGATTAACTCCCGACTACCTTAGATTTGTTATCTGTACAACATTCTACTAGACAAGCCCTTTCATTTGATACCCATATTAAGGGAATTGTGAAAAATGAAATGTAATTCGCCATTTTGTGGTAGCGGCCATCTTGGATTTGAAATTTGTCAGTGTCAAGTATTCTACTAATCAAGCCCTTTCGTTTGATACCCATATTGAGGTAGTAGTGAAAAATATTATACAATTCGCCAGTTTGTGGTGGCGGCCATCTTGGATTTGAAATTTGTAATAGCGCATAGTACTCTACTAGTCAAGCCCTTTCATTTGATACCCATATTGAGGTAGGTTGGGAAGAAATATTTTGTCCGCTATTTTGTGGAGGCGGCCATTTTGAATTGATATTAACCAAACATAGCTAAGAACACCCGCACGGATATTAACTTCAAATAAAAAAACCGCATCGAAATCGGCCCATCCGTTTGAGCTCTACGGTGCCACAGACAGACACACACACAGACAGACAGACAGACAGACATATAGACAGACAGACAGACAGACATCGACGTCAAACTTATAACACCCCTTTTTTTGGTCGGGGGTTAAATACCTCGACGTTTCGGCAGCGTCACAACCGCCAAAAAGACTCTCGTCAACTTCTTGGGCCCTACGGACGGTGTCTTTATTACAATTGTACTGACCCGTGTAATATTAATTTATAGATTTACATTTTTATGGGAACTGTGCCATCACTCTCTAAAAATACGCTGTTGTTAAAGTCAATATAACGTCTTGCTAATTATATTTTTATTAAATACTAGCTGTACCCTGCCCCGCTTCGCTGTGGCACAGTCTGATACAAAAATTAGATAAAAACAATTCTTGATGCGGATTATATATTATTGTAAAATTTCAGTTCAATCGGTGCTTCAAAGAACTTTTTGTGTTTTTAAAGCGTACACAAACCAACATAACATTTTTATATATACCTACCTTGAGTGCCTACATTGTTGCCGAACTTGAAAGGAATAGAACCTAAATCTATACATTACGACATCTGATGTGTTTTCCACAATATAGTAATCAACGTAGAATTAATTTGCATATGAATGAATTTACGATGCATAGATCGGGATCAAGTGGCTTGGTTTTTTGACTCAATTGTGTGTAGTGTCATTGAAACAATCTATTCAATTGCGGTAGTATATTCGATCAGCACTATTTGGTGAATTTCTGTGAGTCATGTCTTCTAGGAGACCATGACACCATTGACAAACTAGTATGGGATAAAACAGGATAAAACCAACGAAAGTTGTATGATTTGCCTGAGGTTACCTAATGGCCATAAGCTCCTTAAGTAAAAAGCTTCCTTATTTTAACGCCCGGAATACGCCATCGGTCGGTTTGTACGGCGAGCGTTAGCTGCATCACCGAAGACGATCCGAGAATCCAACTTACAGATTGCCATCAAGGACAGAAATGCGGCCGTGGTGGAGGCTCTGGGCCGGGAGGAGGCGGCTTAGGCAAAAGACGATGTCGAGTCGATTACTATCGGAATCCCAACCGGTAGAGATCGGCGCAACAGCCGATATCGGACTGACTAGACTTAGGTTCAAGATGTTCACAACACCCCCCTGTTTTTCCCCTTCTTCTCCTAATCCAGGAAATATGTAAAAAAATATATATAATGTAATGGCAAAGGTCACGGACCCCGGAATCTGTGGAGTGACTAAAATTAATAAAAAGGCCGGAATTTAACCTTGTGCTAGTTGTCGTCATAGATGTAATAAACTCATAAATCGAAACACGCATGTACCGTTCGCACTTAGCTAGCGTGGTGGGTTTATACCCTTCACTTCTCTCTTAGCCCACTTCATGTTTGCACTGCAGATACCCGCAGTGCGAACATGAAGTGGGCTAGTGATGTAGATAAGTTTTAGGTAGATTATTATTTTTAGCTCGGATGCTATTTGTTATCTGGTTAGTTGATGAGTCGCGCCAGCCACATGTCTAGGCTAAACATTTGGCGACAGCGCTCCGACACTTCAAATATCCAATTGTGGCAAATGGAAATAAACTAGATCACATCACTCCAGCAATCACCAAAGCGATAAAATACAATTAAACCTCTTTATAAAAAGCCTTTAACCCAACGATAAAAAGCTAGACTATCTGCTGACGACGGCTTGGATTGTGATTTGGATTTTATTTCCTTAAGCCATTGAAGAGTGCCTTCGAAGATAAAAATCAAACTAATGCTAAATTAGTCCTATAGAAAAAATTTATTGTCATAGGAAATGCCGATACAAGTGAAAACTTATAACTCAGAATTTGATAGCTTACTTTGGAAACTACGCGGGTGAAACCGGAGGGCGTGGCCATGAGCATGCGTCAGCATTTATAGATGGCCAATAGCCATGGAGTTGACCCGAAGATTTCTTATCATTCCCGAGCGTGACGCTAGAACTCAATTCACAGCCCAAGAAAAATCTGTCTGTGGTTCGCCAAAAGAAGTTTTCCCTTCAAAATGGACAAAGTGGTGGTCAAAATGGACTACTTTAAGCTTTGCGGCGAAGTCTTTTACGAACAAGGGTCGCCTATGATCTTTGTTGCCGTATTCCAGATATTTATAGTCAATGTCATTTAGATATTGAACAGAATCATATTTATATCTTTTATATCTTTTGGAGAATAATAACCGTAGTATTTTTTCTTATTATTTCCACGTAAAGTTACTTGATAGTTATGCCTACTTACGTATAAGTACGAAGTGTCGTATTTTCAAATGTTTAAATGTTGTTATAAAGTAACGTAGATGTGTAAAAATGTATTAATGTCATAAATAAAGAATTAATATAGCGAAATTCCAGACGAAGTTCTTAGCACTTACTAGTATTGTATAAACAAACAAACATGGACTCCACATTGATTGAATCCGCATCAAGATCTAACCAGAAATAAGAGACTTGTCAACAACCTCTTTATTATTTTAGCTACTAAATTCTTATTTTAAACACTTGCCATCGACTATTCGTCGCTGGCGCAATATTTTATCATTTATTTGTATACTGAGCTGTGCCTGCGGTTTCACGCGATTTTTAAAGGGTTTTTGTTAATTTCGTGGATCCCTGTTTAGTTTCCTCAAATTAAAGTAGCCTCAGTCATGCATTAGAACATCAACTATCTATTAGTGAAAGCCCCGTCACAATTGGTCCAGCCGTTTCAGAGATTAGCTGGAACAAACAGACAGACAGAAAAAAAAGTAAAAAGAAATATTTTGGTATATGGACTGTCTATACATTCATAATGGACATAGTACAACGCAACAAAGAGACACTTCAATTTTATTTATTTGTATAGATATATAGATATAGATGTATGGATAACAAGCGACTGTGGTCGTGCGATAGAAAAATGACTTGCCTTTTGTTTCTCATAACGAACTCATACGCCGCGAGTATTTTATTGTTCTTGCAACATACACATAAATCTCTGATGATTAGCCCTAACGAATTCGGACAAATTTTAACGATCACCTTATGAAGCTATTTGCTTCTATTCATGTTCTTTCAAAACACAAATCTATCATAAGTTACAGTTACAAAGCATTTGCGGGATATGATGAGAGTGATAGAAGAGAGATGATAATAATGAGAGCTTTGCAAAAATATTGTATATTTTTATAACCCTTGTGGCCTTGACTCTCTCCTTACATAATCCACCATGCTGGCCCACTGCGGGTTAGTGGATGATACACATGAATTCGCAAGACTCTAGGTACATGTCGGTTTCCTCACGATTTTCCTTCGCCGTTTTAAGTTAGCGGCATTACGCATATGATTTCGAAAAGACAGTGGTTGGTTTTGAACCCGGGGTCTCCGGATCGGCAGTCACCGTTCTCCCGACTAGACCAGCCGCAACTTAGACCAGCCGTAATGGTAACTTATATATTTTTGTTGAGTCAATCCTTCTTTGAAGTATAAATCAATCTGTATTGGACAGTTATTCTACCGCCGAGCAGTAATGTGCAAAGCACTGGTTTCGGATTGAAGAGTGATGTTTTGGCTTTCAAAATTATAGAGCATGGAAATAATCATCTTATATTTCTAAGTGTCGAGCGCAGTGCAATGATACGTAAAGATTTGGACTCTTCATGTTCATTAGCTCAGTGATACTGCGCTGGTAACGCAGGCGTGTTGCTTACCATCAGACACACATCCTGCTCATCCCGTCTACTAATATTATAAAAGAAAAATTTAGATATTTGTTACTCAATCACATAGGAACGCCTGAGCGAATCGATTTGTAATTAAATTCGAAAGACTATTGTATTATTATGGGCTGGAATAGCACATAGGCTAATTTTATCGCGAGTAAATTACGAGAATTGGAAATACTCGGGCAAAGCAACGAGGCACTGTTAGTATCCTTTAAAAACAAATTAACTATTAAATATATATATTAATTTGTTTTGTAAAATAGTAAAGTAATAGTATAGCTAAATATTAGTAATAGTAATAAGGAAAATGTCACCTCGCCTCGCCTAACCTTGTTCTAGGCGATTTTCCTTTAAGTTGGTTGCCCGGCAGAGATTGCTTTCAGCAGTAAGGCCGCCATTTGTGGCGCTAGTTCATATTTGTGTGTTACTGTATTTTTTCTGTTTTGGGTCACAATAAATAGTTATCTATCTATCTAAATACAACCTCAGACTATAAAAATGTCACGAGACCAATATTGACACTACTTTACGACGTCTCTTCAAACTTTAGTAGTGAACAAACAAACTGACAAATCTCAGTTAAGCTATTATTTATATAAAGACGCTAACTTGAAATAGGGGCTTTACCGAGAAACTTTTCGAACAAAAGGTAGGCTAGTTGTATACAATTAAGAGTAAATAACTATGTTACTTTCAGGAATATCATTTGTTCACAGTTTTTAAATGTTTTTACTGCCGTGTTGCTAAAATTTATTCCAGATATCCGAGTGCTAAAAGACTGTATTTTATTGTCGTAGCAAGCTTAAAATTTACAGCTGTTATCTCCGTAAGATTTTAGTTATTTTACTTCACAAATGTATTAAAATTCTTTCACTGATTTTATTTTATTCAAAAACTTAAACCGCTTTTTGGATCGCTGAATCCGTATGTGAAAGATTCATACTACGAAGTTTAAGCTAATCGACACGCCAAACATTTTCGTTTAAATTTATATGTTGGTTCATGTTCCAATAGCTGCAACTCTTCTGTATGTGATGGTAAGCAACGCGCTTGCCCATAGCAGAACAGTGACACGCAGCTATTGGAACATGAACCAACATGGTGAACATTTAGCCCATTTAAAACGACAACAAACGACACCCTCACACGCCAATAAGTTTGGCGTGTGAGGGTCTGTGTGAGAGGGTGTGTTTAGTGTTTAGTGTGTGTAAATGTGGATGTATGGGTATGACACACACCGGTTTTTTATGTATGGGTATTTTTTTTTTTTTGTTTGAAAAGTCAGTAAAGTTCTTGACTACGTTTCATCAAAATCATTTCAGCCATTTCAAAGTTATCAGCTTTTTGTTAGCTGTCGTAAAACTATCGGTTTTAAAATGTAATATACCTATACTTGTAAAGTATAAAAAAAGTATACTGACAGCAAAGTGAAAGCGACACAAAGTAGTATTATAATTCTGTTCACATTCCCGCCAAAAGTCCTGGGAAATCTGACATTATGATACAACCCGCTCGGTGACCAGACATCACAGCTACATTGTATGCGCTATTTTTATCATTTGGGTAGACAAAATATAAACATGAGATGCAATCCCGCATACCAATAGATCAGATGCCAGTAAAGACAAATTAGTATTGAAGAAATGTGATTGCATTTTCATGTAAGTTATAAATCCGACAATGTATCAAAGCTGTACAGCAAAGCAGAAAAAAGTTCCATCTTGAAATAAAATTCGGCGTTAATAGTTTTCATGGGATTGCTGTGAAAATATGTGATAAAAAGTCACTTGAAAAATTTTTAAACGGGCAGAGCCGGAATTTATAGCAGGGCACTACTAAAATAATATTACTAACTAACACCTACAAAGTACCTACATATACACTTATAGACAGGCCTTTTTTGTCAATGGAGCGTTTTCGAGAGGCAAAAATACCTGTCAAAGACAGTTCCCAATTTTGCCATAGGTGGCGCCACTGTTTTATTTTGTTGGAGAAATTTCACAAAAACCAACAGTGGTGCCACACATGGCAATATTTAGAACTATCTTTGACAAGTCTTTTTGTGTCTGGAAAATGCCTCATTAATTTTTGGAGGTATGCTAATTTTCAAACGTTGTAAGTAATTTATTAGATAACTTGGTGTGCCACAGACCAGTGCGGCTTTGGAGGCACTGTGTACCCCCGCGTGGCCCTACGAAAAAGTTCTGCATCATAGGCTATCTGAAAGTATTTCATTTACTTACCATACTCACCTACACAACAGAACTGCCTCTACTGACCGTTATGTGATCTGCTTTATATACCGGGTATGTTTTGATATATGGTTTTTTTGTATTGCATAGGGGCACACAATAAAAAAAACATAAAGAAAACTTACATTCATTACGTTGTCGTGTAATAAACAAAACCCAGGAAAATAACTGCGGAACGCTAATTCGATGATGAAGATCTAACTACTTTGAATGCATCCAATGCAATGCAAACTAATTTAGTGCACTATCATTCAAGTAAATTGATTATAACTTTGTAAGTTTCGTGATTTGAATAACATTTGAATCGCGATTAAGTCCGGTATAGTGCTTTAAAATAAGTTAACTGATTCATATGGAAAACATTTATACAGCATACTGTGACGAGACGAGCAGGACACGCGCCTGGTGGTAAGCAACATGCCTGCCACATGACAGCACAGTGACACGCAGCTATTGGAACATGAAAAGTCCAAATCATTACCTAGCACTGCACTGCGCTCGTCGACCAGAGATCTAAGATATTAAATCTATAAGCCCTGTAATTTGTCTGAAGACATTGCCCATCAAACCTGTACGCATGAATGTTTGCACATTACTGATTGGCGGTAGAATAACTGATTATTATATCAGACTAGCAGCGCCCCGCGGTACTACAATTATTTTCCCGAGATATAAAGTAACCTAGGTGTTCTTTCAGACCATTATCTATCTATATATTTTAGCAAATTTTATGCACATTCCTTCTATAGTTTTTGCGTGAAAGAGTAACAAACATACATCCATATTCTTCCAAACTTTCGCGTTTTATTAAGATCTGTTCAAATCGCAAAAAAACTATGTAAGTCCATTGATTATTCTAACGATATTATTGATCTGGAATAAAATAATTATTTAAATTGAAAGTACGACATTTATTTGAAATGCAATGGTTTGTTTTTAAGGAAATAGATATGCTTAGGGTTCCTTTGAGAGATGGCATCCGTAATTAAGTAATCTGTCATACTCGCAGAATCATAGGACATCCTAGCAAGTTGTATTGCCAGTGAGCAAGTAGTATCTGTCGTTGAACCGATAATCGTTGGAGTAGACGTGTTCTTGAGAGGAGACACGAATCGGCTAACTGCGACTAGATGGTGGGATGACATACGAAAGACAGCATTCAGTGGATGGAAACGTACTTAATCCTGAAGGTTGGGCTGCGTGGCGAGCCATGGGAGAGGCCTAATATCCAGCAGTGGTATTAATTTTGAACCGTGTCTTCAGTGTAGTCCAACAATAAACGGAACGAGTACTAAATCATTAGATTGAAGTTTTTGTCACAATCAAAATGATTTTGATTTGATTTGACTGAGATAGCCTAATGACGATGATGATGAAATTGCAACAAGACACGAAAACAGTTGAACTTGTAGATGTTATAAAACAGGTCTGATAACACAAACCCCATTAATAAAATTATACAAAATACACATTTGATTTAAATAAATAGTACATTAAATTAAGAAGTTAATTGGCATGAACGAGATTTATTGCCCTATACATGTATCAGGAGATATGGAATTAGTTGCAACTACCATTTTAATTGACGTTTCATGTTTAGATAACGAACATGTGGATTAGATTGATGTTAATGTTTATGTGGATTGTTTCGCTACTTTAATGCTTGTCCACTTCTTAATACTTGTTGTTCCGTCATGTGAAAACGCCTGAAAATTTGGAAGACAGACCGGGTTAAAATTTGGAAGACAGATAGTCTGGAATAACACATAGACTTTTCATTGCGTGACAATAATTAGATCGAGAACTCCGCGTGGCGCTATAGCATTTAATATAATGTAAGGAAAAGTGATATTCCTTGATAAATAATTTATTTAACATTAGATGGTTTTAATAAACATTTAAACCCCATTTATCGGTGACATCGAAAAAAAATATGAAATTGCGACGCCTAAATGTTGATACTACCAAAGTGGAGTAAAGTCTCTAAGTTCGAGTCGTTGGAATGCTAACCAAGAAACAATGTCGCTTTATGAACTTAGAAGCAGGAAGGTCGTCTATATAGGTATCGTTGGTATTTTTACTTACACGTCCAATACCCCCTCATTGCATGTCCGACTTTCTATATATTTTTGATGTTAAGTTAACTTTTCATTCATCGCTGATTCAATGACTGTCTAACATTGTACGTCTCATATCGTCAAACGCATCCAACGATTCCCACCCATACAAGTACCATGTAATTAGTAACTACGTCTGTTAATTATAGCTCCTAACTATAAACAATCAAGGGTCCATGAAAGCTTACATAACAGCATTAACAGCTATTCGACTTAATCAAATTATCATCGCTGCTAATTGCCTATTAAACCTGCGGAGCGATCAATAGTGTCTTAATTTTGTAGCAAAATAAATAGACAGATACACAAGCTTGAAAATGTTTTGGAGTAAGACTCTAACTGCCGCGCCGTAATATGAGTACAACTCTTGACTGAAGTCCAATCATGTGTGTGTGCATCAACGATTTAAACTGATATTATAAATGTCGAACATTTTACAGATTTCAATGGACTCGGAAGTATGTTAGTTTTAGGATCGCGTAATTCTTAACCAAATATTTGAAATAATCAATTACCGGATTGGGTAATAATTATAATAATAATAAAAAGCCTTTATTCTCTGACCATAACAATACATAGATATAAATATTTAACTAAGAGTCTCTATAAACTAGATTATAATAGGAAAGATAATGGTAAAAATATTGTAAATAAGTTTCAAAAAACTAGACTTCAGCAACCCCTTTTAAGTGTTTTTAAGGAACCTATGTTAGATCTCACGTAACCTTTACTGAATGTAATATTGGGCTAGTACAGAAGACGCAGTGGTCCTTATCTTATTAACCTAAATGTAGTAACTATACTTAAACTTAAATTTGTAATACGTAAGATTAGGAATACCGATAAAGGTACATTTATAAAAAACATCCCTCATGTTTTAATTACTAAAAGCTGCATGATTGAGAACAATGTTCAGTGTGAAAGATATAACGCTTATGATGTCATAAATGTGATAGTTTGGATGTTTATTGCTCAAAGGCGTCGAAACGGCTGAACGGATCGGGTTGAAATTAAGAACGTAGTTAGATTATAGTATTAAAGATCGCATCGGTTTTTTATCGATTAACAGTTACGGGAAAGAGAAAAACCGGAGCGCTGAAAGTTTTAGAGTAAGAGTTTTGAAACTAATACTTAGTCAATCGTTTATAAAGTTGAAATGTGTTTTAACAGAAATTGTCCATTGTTTTTCTATTCTTTCTATTCTATTCTAGTCTTTCAGTTTTCGGTCGGCATCTTGAATTAGACGGAGTATAAACTTGGGTTTTCACTGCCTTCCTAATCTGTGTCTCCATGACGAAGGGAGGCGCTACGATATGACTATTTCCAAAGCCAACGTCTCTATTACAGGTAGTTTATGGAGAAGGAATTTATGAACAAGATATTTGAAGATAACGATCTTTACGAGAATTTAGCCAAGTTTTTTAATGATAAGCCTGTTTGAGGGGTCAAAGATAGTTGAAACCAGTGCCTTTGAACCAATTGGCGGTTCGTATATCATACTGGTGCCATAAAAGCAAATGTTAATTGTATTTATGCGTTTGGTTTCTTACTATATCTAGTAAAATATTTGTTTTCAACTTATAATAACTTGAAAAAATCTATACTTATAGATAATAGTACACGTAAAATGAAGGTTTACATAATCAGCGAAAAGCGTGCTTTTTCTGAAATTTCTTGGGAAATGACCGAGCAAAGAAATTAACTTTGATATTTCTGTGTTCTTGGCGGTTGGCAGTGATCTAGACTCTTCGTCTTCAAATAGTTTCGTGGCACTGAACTGTTATAGACATGTTGCTTACCGTCAGTCGAATGTCTTATTTTCCTGTTACTCCATGGAAAAGACCGAGATAAGTCATTTAGATATATATATATCATAATAGAAAAATACACATCCATGTAAATAATCATAATTCTGAATTATTTCGTTCCCAAATTTATTACTAGACGCCAAAACTTTTTGGATTGGTCACTACACATATTATCCGCCCTTCTATACTAGGCATAGTTATATTTGTAAATCACTAGCCGTAGTATACGTATGTATAATTAGTTTAACAAAAGTACGCAGGAAAGAATACTGTTAATACCTCAGGATTCTCTAAAAACCCATGTCTCGGACAGTACTCTACTTATTGGTTCATACTTAAGTTAGTATATACTTAAGAGATCAGTTCTAGTTTTGGTTGTATCAAATAACACCTTGCCCTAATTTACCCAGATTTTCATTATTTTTTAGGTTGTTTAAAAAGAAAATGATGTCAGAACATCATGAGAATTAGGTACGTAAAATATGTTCTGAATAAATAAAACATGAAATAAACACGTTAAATATCCCATTATTGATAAGTACAGTTAAAACTCCAGGTTAGATAGAACTTTCAGCGTTCAAGCGCCAAAGTTCAGTTTAACAGAAGCCATCTAAGACCAAACTGCCATAAGTTCCTTTAAAAAAGCTAGTATGACTAGATTTGACTTGTATATTATGTGACTATTAATGACTAGATATTCGGCAAAGTATGCGCAACGCAGAGGCGATGCTCGAATAATTACCTATTTATGACGAAACGGTCGCACGGGCTCAAGTTACCATCAACGGTAAATTGCAGCGAATTAACATCGTATTACCGCGTTGAAAGTTCCATGGATTATGGCTAAATAATGTAAATTACATTAGTGCATTGTTGAGGAACTATTAATCTTTGAAAAAATTACAACGGTCTATTTATAAATTATGAATAATGTAGCAGCAATATCAACAGTTTTCAGGGTCTCTCAGTTTAGGTAAAGTTATACGAAAGGATATTTTTACTCACAAAACTTTTATCATGCGTTGAATGTATTAGAAAAAATATAGTTGTTTCTTTGGTGAAGGTCTACTTACATCCAACTTCTATCGTAATATTTTTAGTAGGCGCGTAATTTAAAAGTTGATCACATAATAAACACTATCTAGCTGTATGCTGTATTTATAATTAATTACCAATGATGATAGCAATACGTTTATTTCAGAAATGTATAACTACTTTGCACACTCTGGTTTTTTTTTTTTTAGTATTATGGCAATAACATCAAGAATTTGAAAGTCTACTTTATTTGAATATCTTTAACATTAATTTTAATACAAATAACTGAATAAAATATAATATAATGACCGTGTCAATACCGCCATATTCCATTTGCTCAATATTTACGCAAGCCTATAACAATTTTGAGTATGTAGACAAATTCTTTAAAACATATTTGACGCTTGTGACATCAAAACAAACAAGCTTTAGTAAGGTTATACGACGGTGAGTTTCGCTCTAAGATGGCTACTATGTAATGTAGGTAAAGAAATGTCACGGTCAGAGAGGACGTTCCCGTCTGTGCAGCGTCTGCTCTATGGCGTGACGTCACCATTAGTCAGTTGGCAATTAGCCGTGGCAGAGCACTGATTACTATTTTTGAAACAAACAGTGTTAGGATGCCGGTCACGCGACTGAACCTAGCCCCCGAGATGTGACTGCCGTCGCCTAAACCACACAACTCTATTGTAAGTAAGAGTAGCTATACAGAGCCTGCTTATTGAATTCCTACACTAGGTATTCTACCGTCAAGCAGGAAGAGATCATCAAGATAAGGGATTTTATGGAGCTCCGTAACCGAAACTATCGGATAGCCGAAATAAAAACATATCCGTAAACGTATCCGAAATTTAAAATTTTATTCCTATATCCAAATCCGTATCCATATACGAAATATCATATCCCTAATCAAGTTTAACAAAAACGTTACCTACATATGTATATCTTTATATTTCACAGTTTTACCCGCGTAGTTCTTGTTCCCGTGATAAAAAGTGGTCTATGTGTTATTCCAGACCATACTCTGTCTTCCAAATTTCAATCCAATTCTTTCAGACATACTGACGTGATTGAGCAACAAACATGTAAATTTCGCATTTGCAATTTAAGGATGTATATCTGTACTCTCACTTCCCTCTCTCTCTCTCGTTCTCTCTCTCGCTGTCTCTTTACGCAAAACTACCAAATTTTCTCCATCGCTTTTGGCTACCATATATGTTTCAACAAATATCTCCTTTATTCATAGAAATATCGCAATCTAGCAATGCGGCTTGGCGCCGAACCACGGTCCATTCACAACCATCAGGCCGTAACGAGATAACGTAGAACCAAATGATAAGTAACAAGACCAAAGTAACGCAATGATTTCAGATGTTAAATCTGTCTGCGCATCAAAGCTCGAATACGGAAGCGTTAACGCCTAAGAATATAGAATAGATAAAGTACATTACTCTCGGTAATCCGCCGCTATTCTCTTATCCGCCATCCTTGCTAACCCATTTTGTTTTCAAATTAATTTCCAATCGTATGTTAAAAAAACTCGGTAATACAAAAAAAATCATAAACATAGTCATTTTTCAGCAAGTCTTTAAATTCTTTTGATGTTAACAACTTCGAAAATTTCAAAATAGGTATATTTCAATTAACTCACAAAATCATTAAATCGTAGGTAGTGCTGTTGTCGGCTGCTGGTTGTCTTGGTCACTGTTATGATAATGTTTCCTGATTAGTCACGTTTCTTATGACGAATATATTCATTTGTTTTAATTTCACTAAATGATCCACGATTAGGCCAAACCTTAGTGTAACATAAATAGTATTCACATTTTGGACAGAAATTAAACGACAAAATATCTATCTCTGATACACCATACCTTCCTATGACACGGTGAAGTATAAACGTCAGTCCAGACTATGTACAGCTATTTAAAGTAGTAGCTAGTATAAGGTGATAGATTACAGTTATAGTGGTAAATAACAATGATCGACGATAATAATAATGTTTCTAAAAATATCATAAAACAATAGGCGTGTCGACTCATTTTTGATTTAATGTGCCATCAAAAGGCTACTCAATAACTGAAACATACGTGAATGAATTACTTTGTTATCTTAAAAACTTCCCGTGATATCACGATTTTAAAATCACTATTTTGGACTCTCCTAAAAACGCTTCATACAAAAACACTACGAAGCGTGACGTCACAGTGCCGTATTTTCAATGCGTCGCGCGTATAGTTTGTATGGTAGCTATATTAAATATTGCGTTTAGGAAACTGGTTTCAACTACAAAAGTAACTTGAAATTGAATGGGTTATCCAATGGTAAATTCATTTTCTAATAATTTCCTACTTTTAAAATGGACTTGCCCATCCAGCTTTGAATGATCATAAAGTAAGTTAAACTAAAAAATATCAAAATTAAAATTGGTACACATTTTATTCTATTTCAACACTGTCATTATATCAAATAATTTAATATAATTGCAGGACCTGTCGACACGCCTATTACCGGTTTTTGAAATATTTCATAAACAACTTTGTAAAAATATAAAATTATAGTTGTTGCCGGATAACCGAACGGCGGACTATCAAGATTACGGAACTTAAAGGTGAGTGATATTGTCCAAGTATTTTCGTAAAACTAAGTGGTCTAGCTCATGTGATTCGAAGCAGATCGCTGGAATCCAAACAAACAGTTTTAGATGTTACACCGGCGGGGTCAAGGATGTTCTCACCGGGAATCTTGGAATTTTATGGCTTTTTATACAACGCTTACAGACTACACACTAAAATAATTAGAACTGACGTAACACCAGGCCTTAAATTTTGCATTAAATCCGGAGAAAAGACATATATCTCTCGTATTATTCAATAATCTTGACAATTTTTTTGACCTTAGTGATATCATTATTAAGAAAATTTTCGAAGCTTGCGACATAAATCAAACCAAAATAGATAAAATTGAGTTTAATGAAATAAACTTAGGTTTTGTTATACGGTGATTCATTATTGCACTTGTACTTTCGACCTTATGTGTACCCAATATCACTTGGTAAGTTAAACCAAAAATTACAGACAAACTTAAAAGTAAAGACACAACTGGCTACCTTCTAAGGAGATCTTTTCGAGAAGGGACGTTAAGTATCAATTAGGAGGGTCTTAAAATGAACGAATTGCGTGTACCTTTTGTTACACATATTTCGCAAAAAGTGCATATGTGAAGGTTTTTTGAAATTTTAAGAATTACGTTTTTAATTTCGAATTATTTGATAACTTCTTAATATACGAAGTACGTGATAGCCTCGTGCTTAAATGTTCGATTTCACAGTTGTCGTGGGTTCATCTCACACCTGTATGCATAGCTACTATTTTGTTATATGTACCTCTGGATATTTTCCCAGTGGAGTAAAAAGAGTTTGTAAAGTTTGTCGGTGGGCCGACATATAGCAGCAAAAAGATATGGCTATTTCGCTTAAGTTTCTTCGTCCATTATCTTAAGAGGCTTTCGCTAGACGTTTGGGTCAAGGGCCAAGGCGAAAAACTCAACGCTTAACATTAAAATTTAATTCTGAAATAAGTACATAAGATATTTTTAAATTGAAATTCAACCCGATGTCACCAGATGATATTATAAACGGTTCAGTAACATTTGCGACGCAACTGTGCAAGTAAAACGAGTGATCTATAGAAATACAGATGGCCTTGGAGTATTCAAATAGTTTTCATGTTGCGTCTCAACAATTAGCACGGGAGAGGCTTACGTCAATAATACCTAGGATTGTTAATGAATCAAAAATATTTGTTTCCGACATTCTTGGTAAGTTCAAAATCGATAATGGAGCTACGGAAATAATCTTCCATGATGGTCATGATAGATGCTAATTTTTGTAGTTTTTTGACGTGACAACGTCTTATAAATTGGTTTGCCGGGTGACACTTCAAGAAACTGCGTTACGCTCCGCTCACGTTATGCGCTCACAACGAGAGCGAGTGAGAGGCACACGTCCCTTCCACTCGGGCATGGTTAGCCCGCCTAAGAGCGAGAGAGACAGACATAAAAAGTGAAAGGCACGCGTCCCTTCCGTAAAATTATTTTACCACTCAAAGTCGTTGTCACGTAAAACTTTCGCCCGTATACCGACTTTACAGGCAACCAATTTTTTGGCAGCTAATTTGGCCTTGGATTCCATATATGAGCCAAATTTGAGCGTAGATGTTAAAGTAACGCCCAAAAGCTCAAGACGGTCAGAATAAATGCTTTATAACTAAATGACCTTAGTAATCGTAAACTCCCTAATTTCAAAATAATAACTTTTTTAACTAAATTAACTCCACAGACCCCAAGGTCCATGCCTTTTTTGTGGTAGATATCTTATTATATACAGTTACTTTTACATTTGTCAGGCAGGAATAATTACGAACCTAGGTTTTTTTACACAATTCCTGCCTCGAAAAAATTTTCCCCCGGCCCAGAGCCCCCATCACCGCAGTGTTACGATCTTTTATTGTCATCTGGAAGTTATAATCCTTGGGGGCACTAGGTGGCACAACCAACGCATGTAACACAAAACGACTTATCACATCGTATTCTTGGGGTTTCTATCCTTGGGGTTTGTTTGAGGGATTCCATTCGTAATGAGGTGATCCCTCAAAGAACTAAGGTCACCAACTTAATTCAGCGTATTAGCAAGCTGAAAAGGCCACAGACTAGTCAAAACTGCCGTAAAACTGACCACCGTTGAGGTAGATGAAATAAATAAATAAATATTGGTGGACAATTCACACACAACACCATCTGACCCCAAACTAAGCAAAGCTTGTACTATGGCGGCCAGATAGCTGATAATAATACATATATAGTTTTAAATACATACTTATTATAAATAGAAACACATAGACACAGTGCAAATATTAGAATTCATCACACAAATATTTTCACTGGGTGAGAATGGAACCCACGACCCTCGGCTTCGCAGGCAGAGTTACTACCCACTAAGCCACGATGGCAGTCTGAATATGGGTTCTGAAGTAGAGACTGCGAATCACTAAACGTAGTGTAGGATAACCCCCGAAACTAAATGGAGTGACGATTTATGAAAAGCTCGTGATGGTTGGAAACGTAAAAGCGACCACCGAGTGGCGTATTATTGGAAAGGCCTATGTGTCTAGGAATACCTATGATTATCATGATGTTGCTGAATAACTTTCTTAGTTACCGTCTGCAACGAATAAGTAGCGCCAAACCAAATAGATCTCATTGGCATCAGAAGCATAAGCACCCCCCTTTATGTTCCCAATGCTGTAATTTGGGGTCTTCTCGCACAAGGAGAGAGTCAACGGCATAATCCACCGTAATGGCCCATTGTGGCTTAACGGATGATTAATTTATCATTACTGAGTAATGTGTCAAAAATGTGTGTAAATCATTTATTCTTAACATAATGATGTTAAGTGGATAGGTGTTTAATGGAAGTGTAATTCAATAAATATTTATAAATATTTACATTATCAGAATAAACTCAATACTGTAAAAAACACTCAACATTCTAACAGTTTTTATAAACACAGCTTTGTGCGTTGCTCACACACAGTAGGTTTCCTAGTATCAGCATTAACTAACAAACACTATAACAAAAAATCTTCGTCATTTTTTGCCAGTTCAAAACCTAGACCTCACTTTGAAAGTCTATCAAAAAAACTATAATTATCGACAGGTTTTCCTCGTGTATTTTATAGAGATGTTGAAGAAAGCGCGTTCAGAGTACGCTATATAGGTTTACAAAAATGTATCAATGAATCACCGCACTAGTGTCACAAATGAGAAAGTTTGGAATGTTTGGATGTTTGTTGCTCAATCACGTCGGAACGTATCAGGTTCAAATTAGGAACACAGTTAGATCTTAGTCTGTAAGAACACAGGCGGGAAAACAACGGGAACGTGAACTACGCGGGTAAACCGCGGGACACTGCTAGTAAATAAATATTGGTAGACATTTCACACACAACGCCATCTGACCCCAAACTAAACAAAGCTTGTACTATGGAAGCCAAATAGCTGATATAATACTAGTATATTTTTTAATACATAGGTACTTATTATATCGTACATAGAAAACACCCAGGTACACTCCGCGAGGTATAAGCTGAGCTTTGCACTAGTGTGAGTGATCACCAATCAGGCAGGAGCTTGAAATTTTGTCCGCGAGGTATAGGCTGAGCTTTGCATTAGTGTGAGTGATCACCAATCAGGCAGGAGCGCGGCGAGACAGAATGGCGTCGCGCCTAAGGCCGGTTGTCACACCTACACTATCCATGTACACTCACACAAATGCCAAGCTCAGCTTATGCCTCGCGGAGTGTACAATACAAATATTTGTATTCAACAAATAATTGCACTGGGTGGGGATCGAACCCACGACCCACGGCTTCGCAAGCAGGCTTACACTACCAATTAAGCTATGAATTACAGTTTGAAGGGCAATGTTTCCAGAGAAATTACAGGGCTTAGAGGTATAATATCTTAGATAGGTGGCGAGCGCAACACAGTGCTAGGCAATGATTTGGACTCTTAATGTTCCAATAGCTGCTTGTCACTGTGCTGTTATGTGGCAGGTATGTCGCTTACCATCAGGAACACGCCCTGCTCGGGTCGTCACTTTAAAAAAAAAAGCTACCATGCCAGCCAAAGTATAAATAATAACGGTTTTAATTATTATTAGTTACTGTATAATTATATTGATGTTAGTTGCATAGTCTGCGGGCGCCTAAACCGCCTATGGTACGCACCTGAATCTAAACTCGGCTATAAAAAGACTTTTTTTCTAAACATTCGTGCGTTTAGGTCAATATACGGACTCAGGTGTTGCTAACGATTGAATCATTGATATACACATATCATTGGATCACCGAACTGAAGTGATGGCTGATGTAAAGCATGGCAAAATGGCGAAAATTGTATCATAATTATAATTTTAAAATTGTATCATAAATCAAATAAATAAAAAAAAATCAATCAAATGTACGTATATTTATTTATGTTTATGATTCGTTTTATTTATTAGTGTATTATGATTTTGTATAGCTTAAGTACTTGTATGTAATATTATTGGAATGTACGTTTATCTCGTAGTAATAGTCTTTGTTGCGCACCACGATTTAAGTACTCCTAGTTTTTTGTCCACCCCAAGGTTGCCTGGAACAAATCGCTTTCAACAATAAGGCCGCCAGTTGTTTTACTAGTTTTATTGTGTACATATTTATTTTCTGTACTATTTTAAGGTGTGAACAATAAAGAGTTTTCATTCATTCATTCATTCAAATATTTCACCTTAAAATAAAAAAAATCAGAGTCATCATGGCGTTTGTCCCAGTTAACTCTTCACTAAGTCAACTGATCCCGCAATATAACATTTATGTGTTATTTGGTCCAACTTCAGAGATAGGATAGTAAACATGGTGGTATAAAAAAAGTCGAACGTAGTCTCGCTAAAACAAAAACTGTGTCTATAGAGTCGGCCACATATCCACGTGTGTGTTGTTAGTTTTTTTTTTTAGCAATAATAGGTTCGCACTTGACCACCATTTCGCCTGGAGCGATGATGCGATCTACGATGGAGCGTGCTTACCTAGAAGAAGCCGATTCACTCTCGATTTGAAGACACCAAGATTGAAGAAGAAGTGATAGGCTGACACGCACACATACACAAAAGTTTGCGCGTGTAAAGATCCACTGATATGTATGTGTGCATGTCAGGCTGTACGTGACACCGCACACATGCATACTATGTGGCCGACTCTATAGACACAGTTTTTGTTTTAGTGAGACTACGTATGGGCAGGCATTTTGCTTACCATCAGGCATATGTATATACCTTTTCTGATTTTTTCTGAACCTAATCAATCATGGTTGGAATATCAATATGATTGATTTATAAGATCAAATATTCTACATAGCAAAGTTGTATCATTTTTGGCCTACGCTTTTCAACACATGAATGAAACATTTTTTGCTAGAATAAGCTGTCCAGTGACAATGATATCATCATCGAAACTCCTATCTTATATTGCTAGCGTAATAATAAATTCGAGGGATTATGTTAAAATATTACACATATACCAAATGAAGCGTATCGTATCTGTGTAGGATGCTCTAATGAAATTTATAGCATGAATTTGACATTTTTGTAGTAAAACAAATTGGAAATTTTTCAAATTTGTGTTGTTTGTGACTTTTTCTAATATATACCTATAGGACAAGAGAGATATGAACCTGATTTTTGCAAACATGAGTTATAGTAAAGCTCGATTTTTTAAATATAATTTGCAGGTAATCTTTACTTCAATTTACTACTATTTTTTCTATTTGCTCTTTGTTTGTGAACCCATTCTCCTTAATTTATAATCATTTTCCATACCACGGTTGCCTGGAAGAGATCGCTTTTAGCGATAAGGCCGCCAATTGTTACTAAATTTTCTTATTTAAGTTTTGTTTCTTAAGATTTTTTTTGTTTTATTTAGTACAATAAAGAGTTTATCTATCTATCTACTTACTAACCAATCTTTCCGTAACCATCTTTATTTGTAACTAAACTAAGTATTTGACATAAGTATTTTATTAAGTTAAGTACTATGTGACACATATTGCACATTATACGCAAAAGCAGTAAATACTGCACGTATATAAGTTCATGTTTTTTAAGTTTAGGTTTGTAAGACTCTACCTGTGACCTCTGCCTAAAGTTTAGTAGACAGTAGAAGTCACCTGGAGCCAACTTCTATAGATGTTTGCTTAAAAAACCCTATCACATTTAGTGAAGTCAAATCGTCAGATACAGTTTTGAAGTCTGTAACGAATGAATGAATGAAGCAGACAGAGGGCGGTAACGTAAAGCTTAGGATCAGGCTAAGTGGCCGTAGGAGAGGCCTATGTCCAGCAGTGGACTAAAATAGGTTGATGATGATGATGAACCAATGTATACAAACGAACTCTAGTAGACAAAGTATACAAAAAATGCCTAAAGCCAGGTGACGCGACAATAATAGTTACTAAGCCTAAAATACCACACAGTCATTACTGTGTTCCGGTTTGAAGGGCAATGTTTCCAGAGAAATCACAGGGCTTAGAGATATAAGATCTTAGATCTCTGGGTGACGAGCGCAGTGCAGTGCTAGGTAATGATTTGGACTCTTCATGTGCCAATATCTGCGTGTCACTGTGCTGTTATGTGTCAGGCATGTTGCTTACTATCAGGCACATGTCCTGATCGTCTCGTCACTCTTTATTTAAAAAAAAAAAAAAAAAAAAGTAACACCTGTAAGTGTTCGATCAAAAAAATATATTCAATAGAGCCTCTGTACAGAGTACACAAATCCAGTTTTTTAGCCCACCGCGATCGCAATCGGTAACACTTAATATATTTATAATTACAAACAAATTAAAAACTAATTACTACAGTACAACAGTCATCGTTCTGTAGACGATTTTTTGCGAAGGTGAAATTAGGCTGTTTTTTGTGACAGAATTATCTGTAGGCAATTTGTTCATCGATATACGCGTCATTTAGCTCAGATTTCTATTCACCGCTTTGATTAGCGTTGAAGCGTTTTTTTTTTACTTTTTTATCGTTAATACATTTGCAATTGACCGCCATCTCGAATGATGGTAAGCGACAATGCGGTAGGCAAAGATCTCAATACACAGATGTGCCCTCCCAAACTTCAGGGCGCACGGAATCATGTCATTGTTGAGAAGAGTGAGCTCACTCATTCCGTTCCAGTCGGTTGCAGGAAGCGGTGAACGCCGGACGTTTTTACTTATTCGTACTATTCGTTGTCAACAACCAAAATAAGTAGAACCACAGCATATCGCGCCGCTAGCGATTCTGGGGATCAGGTAGATTGGTTATGTGTAAACTACTTACACACACATAGAGACGCAGTTTATTACCAATTTCAAGTTACTCAGGGCACATCCATTTGTTTATGTCGATGGCGGTAGGTAGCGGTCTATACGATAGAACGCGCTTACCTAGAAGAAACACGCTAGGCTTGAAGACGTCTAAATGATTTATCAGAAAATAAACATTTTGGCAACGTATTTTACGAGTATATTTCGGATGTTTCTTTTAAGAAAGTAAACAAACATCAAAAATATTGCTTTTGTTTATGGTATTAGGAAAAATACAAGTTTATTTGGATTGGGATGAAAATAAATATGTGAAGTTAGTTTAAGAAGCAAATTGATAATTTTTAATTTCATTTATATCGTACTTAACTAGTATTTACAGCTCGTTCGACTAGTTCGAGGGGTAGCTTGGAGTGATGACTTTGATCACATACTGATATCCTAGTTCCACATAGACCGCATGTATGTTATGCTTTGTTGTTGTTATGTTATGCTTTGCATCGGAGTGAAACCAGACGAAGGGCTGAAACTCCCGAAATCGAAATTTTGACGTTCTACAGCCTCTTAAATGGTACGGACCTCGATTTGGTGTGCCCTGATAAAGCAAATTAAGAAACAATTTGGCATCACTGAAGGGAATCTAGCATCGCGGTGCTCTGCGATCCTAGTGGATGAAATTGGGGTACCTGCCCACTTGTAGAGGAATACATACATAATAGGGCAAAATCAATAGAGCTTGCAAAAGCGACACTGTTACATGTGTGTTATGATGTGGCTGTAAAGCTATATATATACTTTTGACTATGTGCATATATCTTGTATGTACCTACCTCTATGTACGTAATAATTATTAAAGTTTTCACTTCTGACGGCGCTGTCGACCTGTGTTTTTTAACCCCCGACCAAAAAAAGGGGTATTATAAGTTTGACGTCGATGTCTGTCTGTGTGTCTGGCTGTGTATGTGTGTCTGTCTGTGGTACCGTAGAAATTAAATGGGTGGGCCGATTTCGATGCGGTTTTTTTATTTGAAGGTTAATTTCCGTGCGGACGTTCTTAACTATGTTTGGTAAATATCGATTTAAGATGGCCGCCTCCACAAAATGGCGGACAAAATATTTCTTCACAACATATCTCAATATGGGTATCAAATGAAAGGACTTGACTAGTAAAATACTATTTATATACTATAACAAATTTCAAATCCAAGGTGGCCGCCGCCACAAAATAGCGAATTTTTTTTCACTACCACCTCAATATGGATATCAAATGAAAGGGCTTGACTAGTAAAATACTATAACAAATTTCAAATCTAAGATGGTCGCCACCACAAAATGGCGAAATACATTTCTTTTTTTCACAACTCCCTCAATATTAGTAGTAGTAATTAGTAGAATGTTGTAAAAATTACAAATCCGAGGTAGTCGAGGTAGGGGTTAATCAAAAATTGTAATTCTTTTATTTTTTATTGTAAAGCAAAACATTTCCTTTGTAGTCGTTTCATCGCTACTAACGTATACTAAGAAGTCTCCATACGGGCTTATCTCGTACGATAATAAAGAAGTAGCGACAATAAAAAGGTCGTTTTCTCCGACAACAATCCATTCAGGCGGGCGGATGGAGCGGTGATAATGGGGTTTACGTCTTGTTTGACAATTTGTAAGGCAAATTGCAATTCTCGTTGCAATTTGAGCATAGTATTTGATAGCTTATCGGATATATTTCGGAGAGTGTGCAACTGACCTGCATGATGTAATATCACCTAGCCTTTTTTCATATTTTTTTTACCAGCCTGATTGTTTAAAGCTCGAAAAAACGACTCGAACAAGGAGGTTTGACTCAAATTTTATGATAAAAACTTCTATACGATTTTCATGAAATTATGTATGCAGGAGGTTTGGGGGACGATAAATCGATCTAACTAGGTTTCATTTAAAAAACTCATGTTATGCGCGTTTTTAAACACTGAAAAACTGTTACATTATAATTGGAATGCGACGGTAAATTTCACGTTGCGCGACAGTTGCGCGATAGCTCAAGCGGGAAGTTGGCGGTCATGAAATAATAGATCCTAGTTCGAATTCGGACGGCTTAATTTTTTTTTAATTTCCTTCTTTTTTGAGAAAATCTATAACTGGGAGCTGGGAGAGGAAATAGAAACTGCAGTCAATAGTCAAAAGGATAACAAAGCACCTGGACCAGATCAGATAACAAAGGAAATGATCAAAACTTCAATTACTATTTCAGAAAACCTAAGAAAACTAACGGAGATAAACAACACTATTTTGAGAACAGAGTTGATACCATCGCAATGGACCAGGACCAGGAGTATGGTCCAGGAGGACCAAACTTGGGCATTGACTCAAAAAAGTCTTCTAAAACTGAGAACATGCCAAAGAGGAATGAAAAGAAGTATGTTAGGGATCACGTTAAAAACCGTAAAAGAGCAGAAGATATTAGAGCTTCAACAAAAGTTGAAGATGTGCTGTCGAAAATACGAAAATTGAAATGACAATGGACAGCATATAAAATAATGAATGAAAACAGTTCACAACTTAAATGGACAAAGATCATTACGGAAAACAATAAAGAGGGTGAAACAAGAAGGAGAAGACAATCGCTGAAAGGATGGACGACATTAGAAAAACTGAAATGGACAAAGATCATTACGAAATGGCAACAAGAGAACAAGAGGGTAAAAGAAGAAGGAGAAGACAAATAAAAAGATGGATGGACGACATTAGAAAAATTGGTGGAGCATTTTGGATTAGAAATTGTAACAAGAAGTTTCACATGGATTAGTTTGGCAAAGAGGCCTATGTAATAACAAGTACCTAGTTCTCATATTTATATCCCCAAGAAAAATGTAATAGATACATAGCCTATTTTGTTTATATCTTTTGTCTGTGTTTGTTGTTAAAACGGGTATCTGATATTTGTATTTTTATTACCTAAACGTTGATTAGTTTTAGTTTTTTGTTTGTTTGTGTTTTATGTTAGTGTGACGTCGAAAATTTAAATTGTTGTTTGTTATAATAAAATTACTGTAAGCCCTTCATCTTAAATGATAAATAAAATTCTTTAAACACAATAATAAAAATACTGGGAGCCCTTTATCTGTAGGTATTAAAGTACTCGTAGGTAATCGTATATTAGCGTTTAAACCGAACAAAGCTCTATCACCCAGGTATACTATTTACAATATGACGTAAAAAAACAATAGTATTTATTAGTCAAAGTGCACAACTGGCACGAAGCCCGCGGAGTCACCTATGCTGTATCAATCGTGAATGCATTTCTAAGATATTGCATCTCTAGCAGCCAAGACATTGCTTCGCCCTGTTTGCACTAATCAGAAATAAACTATAACCATCAAATCTATTTCAGTTGCTTATTCGTGAAATAATAGATACTTCTATCTTATAAATGCGAAAGTTTGTACATAAGTATGTCTTAATTTTTCATTCAAGCAAAAAGTATGACTGAAACGAAACAGGCTACTCTTTATCCCGGGAAAATAAAGGACATCGGAAACTACGCTGTTGAAATACAACCGATATACGACATTAAAAACTGTTGCAAATACCTAATTCCGAACCTCTTAAAAATAATATTGCCTAGATGTAAAATAAAAGACTTCTCCTTTTTCATAAAATAAATATTTGTAGACATTTTTCACACAACACTATATAGACCCAAAGTGAGCAAAACCTGTGTTACGATAACTAGACAGCTGATTAAATATTTATTTTGTATATATTTTTTTTTTTAATAAATTTAAATACATGATACACATAGAAACACCCAGACACAGAATTTATAACAAGTTGTCTTGTACGATTTAATATCCATTTACTAAGAAATGTGGCGGAACCAGTCTTGACGAAAATCGCAAGCTGGAACGTGTGCGATATTATCGAAATGAAGGAAATGACTGAGATGATATGGGCACTAGGAAGAGAATGACACCCAGCTAAGTCACACTTGATATCTAACTGGGGAAGACGACGCCTCCATCGTAAAAATCGTACCATAACCTTACGTCACTAGAAACTTCTATGCACCATTAGACTCCAGGCCAGTGAACAAAATTTGTGGTTCAAATGAACCACCAGAATACCTATATAGGATGATAGAAGAATAAAAAATATAAGATTGAACACTTCATGATTTTCCGACGATTTCAGAACAAATTTGGTCATTTGATTATGAACGGTATTGGTTCCATGCAGTTTCAATACCTCTTCTAATCCATTATTCCGCAATGCCGTACAAAAATCATGTGAGAAGGAAAAAAGATCGAGATTTGCAACCCCCTATCTTCACCTGCACTCAGTTGGACAGCGTTCAAGTGACGGCATAGTGTTCAATCTTATTACTTTATACCCTTCTATCATCCTATATAGGTCTCCTGGTGGTTCATTTGACCCGTACATTTTGTTCACGGGCCTGTTGTCTATATATTCTTCGTATTTTTGTTTGTGAAGCATAAGAGGTTTTTTTAATAACCTTTAATTCGTTTTTTTCAGTCGTCTCGACTATTCTTACACTTACAACTGTGCTAAACTAAACTTCATAGCAGTAGTTGGTCAAAAATATTCTCAAATCATTTTTTTATCGTTACACACTTTTTTATTTTAATATAGTCAGGCTGAGGTAGGTTAAAACCTATTGTTAGCCAAAAATAAGCTATCAATAAAATTAGATCATTCTCTCCAACAGGAGCTTCTTCAAAGCAAGTTCGAAACTAATTAAATTTTGAAGTGATCCTCGAACCCCAACCCCATTGGCTTATTTTTTGTCATCACGCCATAGTCTAGGTACAACTGAAAATGTTTCCGTGGCTGTAGATCAGAGTAATTATGTAACCTAGATTTGGGAACATTTGGAAGGAACTCCTAGTACGTTTTCCACAGTAATAATTCCTTATAGAACTTCAAGATAACCCATCCTATCTTCACATTTAATCAAGATTCAAAATAGTTCATACGTTTGAGATAATCTTAATGTTAGCTAACGTGGATAATAATAATATGGAGTAAGATTAGAAGGGCTTACCGGTCGCCTGTATCCAACACGCGTTCTAAATTCTAAGCAAACAGACCACATTTGTAGGTTATATACTATTTGAGTTTGTTTTAAGAAGGATATAGCTATTACTAGCAATTTTCCCGGATTTACTCGCACAGTTGGCATTATTTTTCCGACATATAAGTGTCTTATGTGTATTATATCAGCTATCTGCCCGCCATACCACAAGCTTTGCTTAGTTTAGGGTCAGATGGTGTTGTGTGTGAATTATCCACCAATATTTATTTATTTATACTTATACTGATTGTTAACATTAATGTTTCTATGTATAATAAGTATGTATTTACAATTATATAAGTATTATATCAGCTATCTGGCCGCCATATTACAAGCTTTGCTTAGTTTTGGGTCAGATGGTGTTGTGTGTGAATTGTCCACCAATATTTATTTAAAAAAAACAGATTATAGTCTGTGTTCCAAATTGCAATCCGATCTGTTCAGATATTCCGAAGAGATTGAGCGACAAATATCAAAAAAATACATCTATTATTTTATTAAGACTAGTAACATCAAGTGGTTTCACCTGCGTAGTTCACGTTCCCGTTATTTCTCAGAAATAAAAGTAGCAGGGCTTTATGCCAGACTATAATTTTACTTTGTTCCAAATTTCAACCCGAGATTCTACCGCCCAACTAACTGTATTAGCTTTGATACTCGTATTCCTCTTTTTTTTCGCTTGAAATAATAGAGACAGCAATAGCTTTCGCTTTGTGAAAGCTGATTTAGTTAAGCGGTAGACCCGCGGATCTCTTCCGACGTTCTGTTGTGATTGAGCAAAAAATATCCAAGCTTTCGTTTTTATACGAGTAATATTAGTAGGATATCGTCCTAGTTGGGTAACCCAATTTGCTACTTTGTCATTTTGGGATTATTTTCAACTTTGATCGCCGAGTCAACCTACGCTTTGAATGCTAGAAATATTGAGTTACACAAACATATGACAGTTAAAATAGCGAGGTCTACAAATAGTACGAAAATAGACCGCCGGTAACTAGACGAGACATGTCATAAAACATATTTCAAGCGTACAATAAAACGGCTGTTACACATTTGTTCTTAAAAATACACCCTTGAAATAGAGGTATGACGTCGATACGGACCTAGATGTAGTAACAATTCGTTCTAGTCGATATAACGCAGAGTTATATCGCCGCAAAATCGCTAGCTTATCGGTTTTTTATCGGATACACTTCCGAGAGTGTGCAACTGATCTGCATGATATAATACCACCTTGCCCTTTCTTCTATCGGACTTCTCGTTGCACAAAAGGGCGGCATCGTTTCATGGTTGATGTTCCAAAAAAACGAAGAGATTTGACTAACGTTTGTGATAAGAACGTCTGTTACAACTGTTGTGGAATGCGTTGCCTGAATGGGTTTTCTCTGATGGTTACAATCTTGGTGTCTTGAAATCGAGATGTGTAAATCGTTTTTGAGTTAACATTATGCACGCTCCATCGTAGATCTCATCATCGCTTAACATCAGGCGAGATGGTCAATAACCCTCACGACCTATTATTGTTAAAAAAAGTTGCTTCATTTATCATCATGTATATCAGCCTGCGTCAGTGGTCTGAAAAGGCCTCTCCTATGTATATGCTGGCTATGTGTCTAATAAAATTGTATGCCTACGTGTATGCACAAATTTGAGTTAACATTATGTACTCTTCAAACTTAATTACGTGACTAAAATGATAAGGTGAAAACAAAAATGTAAAACGGTTATTATGACACAATAATTGTTATTATAGTTGCGCCACCCCTCAACCCACACTGGGCCAGCATGGTAGATTAAGGCTTTCAGTCTTTCTCTCCGAGAGAGTATAGCTCTACATTCTGGAGAGTGTATAACTGATTTGCATGATCTAATACCGCCTTACTCTTTTTTCTATTGGACTGTTTGTAGCTCGAAAAAGCGACATCATTTCATAGTAGACATTCCTAATACTCGAACGAGGAGGTTTGATTCCACGTTTGTAAGAATAACTTCTACTCCGTACAAATTATCCGAATAGTTAAAAAGGTGTGTCTTCAAATTAAAAATCGAGATTGAATCGTTTTCTTCTGAGTAAGCAGGCTCTGTTACAGACCGCGTCAACCCTTAACATTAGTTAGGCTGTCAAATATAAACCTAAGTATACCTCAATGCCTAAAGACGAAAGTCTTTAACCAGTGCGTGTTGCCAGTGATGTCTTATGGAACTGAGACGTGGTTTTTTACTGTGGGCCTCATAACGAAGCTCAAAGTCACACAACGAGCTATGGAGAGAGCTATGCTCGGAGTCTCTTTGCGCGACAAAATCCGTAATGAGGATATTCGCAAAAGAACGAAAGTGGCCGACATAGCTCAAAGAGTAAGCAAGCTGAAGTGGCAATGGGCAGGCCACATCGCTCGCAGAACTGACAACCGATGGGGAAGAAAGGCGACCACGAACCGGAAGACGCCGTGTTGGACGGCCTCCCACTAGATGGACAGATGAGATGACCTCGCAAAGGTCGCTGGAAAGTTGCAGGTTGCGCAGGACCGTTCGTTGTGGAAATCTAAGGGGGAGGCCTATGTTCAGCAGTGGACGTCTTGCGGCTGATGATGATGATGATAACTAATAGTAAAAAAAGAACGCCCCGAATCTCAGAACTGGGGACATTTCGTGGACTGCTCATGGTATGAAGTACGTTATGTCGCGGCTTTTTCCAACAGACTCAACTGTAATGATATCCTGTTACTTCGGTCAGTAGTGATCTTTATCAACTAGGAAATAAGAAGTGACATCGAATGCCGGAGCCATAACGGGATGGCATATGTCAAAGGATTTCTATTCAATTCAAGAGATCTATACTTAGTAATGGAACGAGAGTTGTGGCAGTGACGGACAAGTAGGAGTGAATAGATAGACACTATCTCTTCTAGTTCACTGTCAATTTCAGCAACATTTTGATATGATGTCAATAGGATAATGTCTTCTAAAAAGACGTGGAAAGATTTATAATATCTTCCGACTTCTCGTTCCATGAAAGGGCGACATCGTTTCATGGTTGATGTTCCAAAAATGCAAACGAAGAGATTTGAATCCACGTTTGTGATAAGAACATCTAGGTGTTGGAATGCGTTGCCTCAGTGGGTTTTCCCCGATGGTTACAATCTTGGTGTCTTCAAATCGAGAGTAAATCGGTTTCTTCTAGGTAAGAACGCTCCATCGTAGATCATCGCTTAACATCAGGCGAGATGGTGGTCAAGTGCGAACCTATTATAATTAAAAAATAAATATATATTTATTCCGTTCCGAGTGAAATATATTTTTTAACCTAATCGTACAATAGGTTTGCGTTAGACCACTATTTTACTTGAGGTTAAGAAACGATGCGGTCTACAATGGAGCTTGCTTACGTATAAACCGATTCACTCTTGACATGAAGAAACTGAGATTGGACATAACCATTCGGAAAAACTCATTCAGGCAACGTTTGGCTACTAACAAGCGCACTGAATCTTAGACAGTCACCTTGTTCTACTGTATTACTATCAATCAGGTCGTAGCACGAAAAAGCGACATCGTTTCATAGTTGGCGATCCAAAGACTCGAACGAAGATTTTTGACCCTACTTCGGTGATAAAAATGTTAAGGCTGTGGAATGCATTCACTGAGTGGGTTTTCCCCGGTGGTTACAATCTTGGTGTCTTCAAATCGAGAGTGAATCTGTGACTTCTAGGTAAACACGCTCCATTGTAGACCGCATCGTCGTTTAACATCAAGGTCAAGTAAACCTTTTTTTTAACTTATTTAAGTATTTTCCGTCCACTTGTGCTTTATTCTTATTATACTGCAGATTATACCACCCACAGAGTTTTTCACTGTTCTCCGCTGACAGTTGCACTCGTCTCTCTGACTCACTTCCTCAAGTAAAAACAACGAAAAATCCTTGAAGTAATGAAAATAAAATGCACCACACTAATAACTATTCTTCAGGAAACAAACAACATTTTTCGAATATTGTCTAGTGTATTTCTGTTCTGGCAAACTTGCATAGTTTTTTCTATTGTAACGATAACGGAAGAGAGTCGTTAAATAGAAGTTAAAGATATAATAATAAAATAAAAAATTAAAAGTTGTGTAAGTATGGTGTCGTGACACTGTGCTGTTATGTGTGCTACTTACCACCAAGAGCATGTATTGCTTGTCCCGTAAAAATAAAAATACATAACATAGTATCATTTTTAACAAAAACCAAAATCAATCAAACATTAAACTAAAAGAAAAACACCTGAACTAAAAACCAAACCGATACATTAGACATAGGTATTTTATTTTGTTAATTTCTCCAGAATGGCTTAATCGAATTTTACAAAAAAAAATGTAACATCAAAATCGTTTCACATTTGGCGAAGCAATCGCGGATCATGCATACAAAAAACCGAATAGAAAACCCCCTTTTTTGAAGTCGGTTTAAAACTTTAAAAGAGTTACTCAAAGATTCAGTATGTTTACAAATTACTCCTTTATCCAACTTTTATCCGCAATCCAATGTGTCTCTTTCAGATTATATTCCATTTGTGCATAATCCTGTATATACAGCACACCTTTTCTCTTATGAAGCTGTAACAGTAATATCTATTTTAGAATGAACGTAGGTAGGCCTACGCTTAAACTAGACTCTGACGAACTGTCACGTCAGGCTGTTCACTGAATCTATCGATGACTGACATGTTCACTATACACTCATTCTTTTGAGTGGGATTCTAGTGGATATACACCAAATTTATTTGTTTTCAGTCTGTGATATTCCAATATTGAGCAAAAACGACTCTATTCTTTCTTCCACCGGTATACCGTCAATATTCTACATGACTAAGGTTGTGTGTGTGTGTGTCTGTTACCATGTATATCTGTAACATTTGATCGGATATTAATGGAAATAAATACACAACACTTAAGTCCATTACGTGGATTAAGACATAGACTATGGAGTTTTTATCCAGTTAAAATAAGTGGCCACCTGAGGCCTGAAGGCCAACTATTACATGAAAAATACATTTAAAACGAAGGTTAACGAACGAAAAACGTCTGCAAATTAAAAATATATCATTTGAGATTTTGAGCAATTGTTCTACCACTATTAAAATTTAGCAGCAATGTTACATACTCAATCGTTTATTCCTTCATTCTGTATTATTAATTAGGTAAACAGATAGAATTTAGTACAAAATTTAGTCGCAACACAATGTAGCCAATCGGGCATTGCAATTTAATTATCGTTTTTGGAGCGAAGTGTTATGTTTCAGTTTTCATCCTCGAAGGTTCTCAGGTCAGTTAAAAACTCGGATATACTATAATAGGCTTTGGACAGCAGCAGATTTCTCAAAGTCCTAATAAATCTACGCTCATCTTCAATTTCCTTTAATTTGATGGGAACCTTATTTTATATTTTTATAGCCATCGCATGCGGACCGGTACTATGTAACGTAAGTTTTGATACATAAAACGAATCTCAATTCACTTTGCGTCGCTATGTAGAATGATATATATATCCTTATACAAAAATACCGTACACACCACATATATAAGTCGGTAGGTAGGCAACACAAATATGATGGACTCATAATTATTATTTATTAATTATAATATTTAATGAGAATTAGATCATTTGCATATTTTTCTAAACCCTACAGCTATGAAAGCTCTTATTTTATGATCCTATACAAACAACTAAATTCTCTAATTCATAACTAGCCATTTTACAACCTTATAGTAATAAAAATCATTCTCCGACACTTGACTTCTTCTAACGTTCTGTTCGTATTCTATTGTGACAGGGTTGTGTGCAGCTGTATGTAGAGTTCGCACCATATCTGTAGGCCTATGGCAAAAGTTATAAACTACATTTTGTTTCTATAACACCTGGGTTTCGTTAAACAATTGCGATAGCAGCGCCAGGCATCATGGGTTATGAAATGTGGTTCGGACTCTAGTCTAGATATCGGTCTAAGAGATAGTGATTAGTGAAGCAATCAGGCGAGCTATTTACAATCGGTTTATAAATACTAGCCGCTAGCCGTGACTCGCGCACACATTGTTATATACGTTTGGTTCTGACACACTGCGGGGACTGAGTTTCTCTATCCAAATGGACGAAATAAGAATAGCCAATACATAATTTAATTTTCCCCGAAAAAGTAAACAAAAACCGACTTTAATAAAAAAAAAGAAAAGATACATACAACCTTTCGAGGACAGATATAATTACCGTAGCGCATAGATTAATGATGATTGATGTCTTCCAGCCGATTTTGGCTACGGCGACTGCTTCTGTTTTTTTTTTATACTACATTTACCGTGGTTGGTGTACTCTCAAATGACTTATGTAACCTATTTTTGCAGTGAAAGTTCGCAAACAGTCAAGGCAAGTTAGGATGCCATCCACATAATTATAAATTTGACTTGAAGGAAGCCTATTCTTGAGCTCATCACGCTTACGATCTAGCTCCTTCTTTCTTTCGTCTTCAAATGCATGAACGCGATCGCGCACAAGTCGCCTCCACTCAGAACGATTCTCAACTTTGCTTTCCCAACGAGAAGGATCGATTTTGCAATTCGTCATGTGTCTCTTCTGAACGTCCTTAAAACGTAGATTATTAATGCCTAGATCATAAATACGTAGAGAGATACCTAGAGCATAGATTAATAATACCTAGATCGATAATCCTCAAACAAACGCTTCACTTTAAGTGAGGCAAATAGCAGATTGATTTCGGCGTAAGAAGTACATACGTACTGAAGCGCGTCAAACAAAACTTTAACGTCGTGGAGTAGTAGTTTAGTGTGCAGTGAAGGACCACACAAACCATCATAATGTTTTGAATTAATGTGTACACAGTAATGTTTACACATATGTTATACTGTATTCCGGTCTGAAGGGAAATGTTTCCAGAGAAAAATAATATTAAACCTGTCAACAATAAATCACCAAACAATAAAAAAGAACTATCAAAATCGATTCACTATTGACGGAGCTATCTGTTACGCACAAATATATATACAAAAAAACATGCAACCGAATTGAGAGTTTCCTCCTTTTTTGAAGCAGTTTTAAACTAAACAAACATTATTAGTTTTTGACACAATAACATCAGAAAATATTAACATTCTAATTTCACCAGAATTTTTAATCATTCGTTGACTCGCTTGACCTCTATTTCCGTAAAAAATATGAGCCCGCCAAACCACCTCACTTATATCAGTAAGGTAACAGAAATTGCCTGCCCAACAGAAGCGTCAATTTAAATCAGGCGAAGTCAGTAAAAGCAGTTATTATTAGTTAGTTAAGTATTGAACTGTACTCGTAATGACATGAGGGCTCGCAGGGTCAACCTTACGCAAAACGTAAACCGGAAACGGGGGTACTGTGAAAGCACAACGTCGCGGCGAGTTGATAGTCAGACGTGAACCTACATATTACATTCGATAGGAAAAATACGTGTTTCTACTCTACTTATACTCTAATTGCGAACATTTTGATGTTTGGATGTTTGTTGCTCAATCACGTCGGATTTTTTTTTTTATAAAGAGTGACGAGACGAGCATGACATGTGCCTGATGGTAATATGTCTGCCACATACCTAACAGCACAATGACACGCAGCTATTGGAACATGAAGAGTCCAAATCATTATCTAGCACTGCATTGCGCTCGTTACCCAGACATCTAAGATGTTATATATTGTAGTCCTGTAATTTCTCTGGAAATATTGCCCTTCAAACCGGAACACAGTACTGCAAACATTACTGCTTGGTGGTAGAATAACTGGCAAAGGTGTGGTATTTCCCCAGCCGGACTCTGCCAAGAGTCCTACCACTACAATTTGAAAAGAGTTTCGCAGTAGCCCCCCTGCGCCACCAACCCGTTGCCCGAGTTTGAAGCATTTCAGACCTTTTTCATGTAGTCGTTTCGTGAACGGATTCGGGCTGATGTAAAAACTTGATTACCGCTCATTGCTGTCTTACAAGTTCTCCGCCGCGCGCTTCAAGCAATGTTTCCTTTCAACTCGCGAGCGGACTTCGGTACGCTCATGTATACTTTCTTTAATCCACAAGACAAAAACTATATTGTCACCGGCAGAAGCGGCAAACGCGCTTCTACTATGGCGATACAAAATCATGTGACGTCTCCTGATTTAGTCTCAGTCGTAACAAGGAGTTGTGTACGTTCGCTGACAATTGTATACGTTCGCTGACAATTCAATTTTCAAATTTTACTAACAAATTTTCGCCACGTTATGTTGTCTTTAGATTATAGCATACCTCATCTTCGTTTCTTTAATTATATCGATGATTGTCACTTTAAAATTGCAGTCACTGTCATTTTACAACGTAACGTCTGATATTAAAATCACTTTGGCGAAATTACGGTGACATTACCGAATGGAAGCCAAAACCAAAAGTTAAACTTGAGATTATAATCTGACGGTAGGTTATGTTAGGTTAGTTTATAATATAACGTCGTTAGATTATAATCTGACGGCTTTTACAATTACACGGTGACTTATTACATTTATTTAATTATTTTAAATTGAACATTTGAAAAACTCGACACCATAGATGTTATACCACATGGACACAACGTCGCAAAGAAAAGTTGCAAGTAAAGTGTCGTTATTTCATGTATACGTAGTTAGATGCGTAAATATTACCTGGCCTGTTGGCTTAGTTGGTAGTAAGTCTGCTTGCGAAGCCGTGGGTCGAGGGTTCGATCCCCACCCAGTGCAAATGTTTGTGAGATGAATACAAATATTTGTACTGTGCCTGGGTGTTTTCTATGAATAATAAGTACCTATGTACTTATTTTTCTTTAAGAGTTTTCCGGTTCCGGTTCACTAAATAACAAACGTATAGAAAATCACTCGTAACAAATATTGCTAAAATTGTGTCTAATCCCATGGAAACATAACTACACAGTATTGTTATCAATAACTACGCTACGGAAAGTGCAGGAAGATAAAATTCGCGTAACAAATCCGCTGTGAAGTGAAATACCAGCTAACAAAATATAAAACAATATAACCTCAAAAGAAAATATAGGAAGGCAGTGCAAGTTTGACTCACAAAACAAGCTAGCCAACCTTACGAACCGAATTTGTCAGATAAAAAGTTGCCATATTAAGTATTACAAAAATTATTATTTACAAAAATTTGCGCGCGAATTTGAAATCTTTTTACGATAAATTTGAAGTTTAATTCAAGAAATGGATATTCAAACGCGATATTTGTTGGAAAATATTCAAGATAAATTGGAGGAACAAACCAAAGCTATTTCAGAGGCTGTTACACGAAACATTATGCAGCAAATAGACGAAAAATTTAGTAAGCTGGTCGAGCAAAACAAATTTATGTTACAAGAAATAGATAACCTGAAGTCAGAAAATCAAAATTAAAAGAAAACATTCTTTATTAGAGAGAAACGCCAGATCAAACAACATGATTATTTATGGCCTCAAGGAAAACGAAAAATCAACACCCGAGTTAATGGATACAGTGAAGAAGAATTTCAAAAATGAGCTCAATATTCACCTTGACAACAGGGATATTAACGTAGCCCGGAGGATTGGAAAGCCAAATAACACAAACGGTAAAGAAAGACCAATATTGGTGTCCTTTGTTAACAACTGGCAAAAATTTGATATTCTAAAAAATAGTAAGAAACTGAAGACCATCCATATTTCGGAAGACTACCCAAAAAGTATTAGACAAGAGGAAAGAACTACGACCTAAACTTATAGAGGAAAGAAACAATGGCAATTATGCATTTATAAATTATGACAAGCTTATAGTCAAGAAAGGATTCACGGGTAACGAAAAACGGAAAAGAGATGACTCAACTTCACCCGCTACTTTAAACAAGCCCAAGAAACCCAAACTTCTAGCAAAGAGAACATGATAAATGCTTTTGACAAGATGAGAGGAAGAAGCAACTCCCTTACAAGCCAACCCTCAAACGAACAAAACAATAACAACTAAATGTGAGCCCCGGAAAAACACGAACAAAATATGCAAAAGTCAACTAAACACAAACAACAACACATTTCCCAAGCCGATTGGTCATCGTGGAAATTAGACCACAACCCTCCAACTGCGAATAATAACAATAATAACAAGAAAGAAATATGTAAATAGTACGATTATCAAGCCCAGACAGCAAGTTAACAAGAAACCTAAACAAATACAGGAGTTCAAAGAGAGCATTTAAGGATCTAAGCCTTCACAAAACATGGATACTAAAACTTCAACAACAATCAAAAGAAACAAAATCAAGGCAAGATATAATCAAAATTTCTACAATGAATTAAAAGAGATAATACAGGCTAAGGAGAGAAAGGCATGGAAAAGTTGAGGAGGCCTTTTACCCAAAATGGGGTCCATCCAAAACCCAACTGCAAGCTAACACACTTACTAACAACTAAGATTAAGATAAATACTAACAACAAAACATAAACAAAATTATAATCGAACATGCAACAGACTTCTACAATGAATTATGTGAAAGAAGAAGTCGAGGTAAATGAGAATATGGAAAAAGTTGGAGGCCTTTACCCAAAATGGAATAATGGGTTAATTCATTAATGTAATTAAAATATGATTCATCGTCTAATTTAAAATGTCATTATCTATAAGTATTATGTCATAGTCTGGCTTCCATAGTATGGGTTTGGGGTCAGATGGTGATGTGTGTGAAATGTTCACCAATATTTATTTATATTTATATTCATTCATTTAATCATCATCTTAATATCACAAGTTCTTTACAACATAAATAAAAAAAAATAGTTAATTACATCAATAATTATTATACAATCTCATAAGTGCCACATTACTACATTACGTTTGATTAACTGGTGAATCCTATTAATATTGTTAACTTTAAAGTTTTTATGTTTGTTGCTCGTCGGAACGGCTGAACGGATCTAGATGAAATTTGAAAAATAGTTAGATATGGAATAGCACTGGAATAGCATTTAAGCTAATTTTTATCCCGGGAAAAACAGCGGGATACTGCTAGTGTATTTACTTCCCCAGTCAAACATAGCCAAATATTACAGAGCAAAAAACATATACTTAATTTATTTGGAGTAGGTAAGTAAGTTTCTAATCACAAATAGAAACTTTGAAAGTTGAGAAAGAAAAATCTATCAATGTTGGTCATTTGTAAATAATTTTGCCGCAAGATTCAAATCTAGACTAATATGTATTTAAGAAAGATAAATAGCCCGTTTTTATGAAGAGATTAGTGTTTGTACCAGACGTTCATATTTTATGTAATCACTCTAGCTGCGCTCGCGGTTTTATCTGCGGCTTTAATAGTTTTTCGTGATCATTTATTTTCGTCCAATATGATCCTCGCAAACAAAGCATTTGAGAACCACTTCATCCCGTTAGGGACCAATCAGTAACGGGGTAAAAGGTATTAATCCAGGTAATACACTAAGTACACTTTAAATTGCATTGAAATCTGTACAGCTTTTACATACCTACAAACTCGCAAACATTCGCCTTTATAAGTGTGATAATTCAATATCAAAAAATGTAACCTATGATTTTTTTTTTTTTTTTTTTTAACTTTTATAGGTTTACACTTGACCGCCATCTCGCCTGATGTTAAGCGACGATGCGGTCTACGATGGAGCGTGTTTACCTAGAAGAAACCGATTCACTCGATTTGAAGACACCAAGATTATAACTATCGGGAAAACCCACTCAGGCAACTCATTCCACAGCTTAGATGTTCTTATCACAAACGTAGAGTCAAACCTCTTCGTCCGTGTCTTTGGAATATCCACCATGAAACGGTGCCGCTTCTTTGAGTTCCGAGAAGTACGATAGAAAAAAGGGCAAGGAGGTATTAGATCATGCAGATCAGTTGCATACTCTCCGAAGTGTATCCGATAAAAAACCGATAAGCTAGCAATCTTGCGGCGATGTTCAAGACTTTGAAGTCTTTTTCGCGCTAGAATGTCTTTGCCTATGAGCCTCTTGGCACGCCTCTCGATCGATTCCAGAGCCTCAAGCTGATACTTAGCCGATCCATCCCAAAGGTGCGAACAGTACTCCATACAAGAGCGAATCTGTGCTTTGTATAACAAAAGTAATTGTTCAGATTTGAAGTACTTTCGCACCTTTGAGAGGACACCTAGTTTTTGGCAGCTAATTTAGCCTTGGACTCGATATACGAGCCAAAGTTGAGCGTAGAAGTTAAGGTAACGCCCAAAAGCTCAAGATGATCAGTAACCGGCACGGATACACCTCGAAAAGTAGGAGTCAGTTCAAATTGACTCCTTTTGCGGAGAACAGACACGCCTGCGTCTTTCCCTCGTTAAACTTGGCCAGATTGGTTTCGCCCCATTCAGAGACTTCCTCAAGGGCCATGTTCAAACGATCGATCATACTCTCTCTCAGTACCTTAGTATGCTGTCCACTGGCTCTCGCGCTAGATATGTAACTCTCTACAACGGTGCTATCATCTGCGTACCCAAAGATACCGGGCTTCAACAGATCGTTGATATGTAGCAGAAAAAGCGTCGCAGAGAGTACCGACCCTTGAGGGACTCCGGCATTGATAGCCATTCGATCCGACGAGCAGCCATCAATGACAACTCGTATGGATCGATCCTCAAGAAGTCCGATATCCACGCAATAAACCCTGAAGACAAACCATAACTGGACAGCTTGCTAATAAGGCCATCATGCCAAACCCTGTCGAAAGCCTTCGAGATATCCAGGGAGACTGCAAGTGCTTCCCCATGTTTCTCGATAGCTTCACTCCAGATGTGGGTGACATACGCTAGAATATCCCCAGTGGACCGGTTTCGGCGAAACCCGTATTGCCGGTCACTGAGGAGGTCATTAGATTCTAGGTACATCAGGAGCCTGTGGTTTAGGGACGTTCCATAGTCTAGCAGAGTATGGACGTGACCGAGATGGGCCTGTAGTTGGCAGGGTCAGCACGACTACCTTTCTTGGGCACAGGTTGCACGTTAGCAAGCTTCCATGATTTCGGTACTTGCCCAGAATGGAGAGAGAGCCTAAACAGGCGCGTCAGTACAGGAGACAACTCAGGTGCACAAGCCTTCAATACTAGGGCAGGAATTCCGTCCGGACCACTGGCTTTGTTCATCCAGATTGCGTAGCACTTTACGAACCTCCATTTGGCGAATATGTATTTCCGGCATCAAAGTCGGACTGCCAGGTGGAGTAGGGAGGTGTCTGTGATTCCGCAAACTGAGATGCAAACAAGTTTGCCTTCTCCATTGCGGTGTGAGCCAGTGCCCCATCAGGTTTCAGCATTGGAGGCAGTGAGGAGCGGCAGAAGTTTGATTCGACCGATTTAGCTAATGATCTGTGAAAGTAAATGTGAAGGTACAGTTTTAAATTTATGATATGTTAATTGTAGACCACAGAAAAGGTGGGATGACGACATCAGACAAGTGGCAGGAGTCATGTGGAACGGAGTAGCTCAAGAAAGAACGGAATGGAAAAGGTTGGAGGAGGCCTTTGCCGACTGGCAAACAGATCTATCAATGATAACCAAGGAACAGTTTTGAATGTAATTAGTTTATTTAGCCTAACAGTAAAGTGTTTTTTAAGTCTAAATTTATTGTAATTAGTTAAGAGATCTGAATAAAAAGGCTTTATTATTATATGTTAATTGTAAAGTGTTATAAGACTTATTTCCTGGAATGTATTAATGAATGTCATAACATATTTTACCTTAGATAAAGAATAGGTAAATAGATCAGGTTTTCCGCATATGTACCAATCCTAAGATAGATATGCAGATGAGCTATGCAACAGATAGATGTGCCGCGACAAAAGTATGACACTTCCACAAGAGCGACAAGACAAGAGCGATCAGACCCGTGCTTTCGGTGTAAAACTGTAAAGTGTATGTTCTAACTCAATACGTAGTACATGTAAACTCTTTGTATGTAACGTTACACTGTGCTGTTTACGGGTAGGCATGTTGTTTACTATAAGACAAGTATCTTGTTTGTCCCGTTATTCTATTTTGTAAAAAATACTCTTCTATATTGTACTAGCTGCCATTTCTGGCTTTGCTCGGATAATGTCATATAAAGACATCAGAAATCTTCTTAGCTTCATAAACAACAACTTTGCTAGTCATTACATAATCAAATCCATAGTTTACGATTCTACAAAGGACATACACACAAACATTCGTTCTCGGATATAAAAAGCCCATTAATCGAAATATATCCTATCTTTTAGATCAATATGTATTAAAATCGGTTTAGAGTTTATAACAAACATCGTGATAGGAGATTTATATATATTAAGATGTAAACGGGCTTGATACATTGTAACCAATGAACAAACATAAATTTCACGGATATAAAAAAACGTGTAAACGCTTCCATTAAATTCGCATTTTTAATAATAATTGATTGCTTCACCGGATACGTTAAACATATTAAATTTCGTAACGAACCCTGAATTCGTTATCTCAAGAATGTATCGCTAAATGCAATTACGTTCGTTGCACTTATTTTAAAATTTGTTGCATGAAGTATAAATGTTCTTAGTAGAACAATAAATTAAATGTATATATTTTTTAATAAAGTGTGACGAGACGAGCAGGACATGTGCCTGATGGTAAGCAACATGCCTGCCACATAACATCACAGTGACACGCAGCTATTGGAACATGAAGAGTCCAATTCATTACCTAGCTTACTGCACTGCGCTCGTCATCCAGAGATCTAAGATGTTATATCTCTAAGCTCTTTAATTTCTCTGGAAACGTTACATTAGCATGGAGATGGATCATTTTATAACGAGTATCTGGGTGACGAGCGCTGTGCAGTGCTAGGTAATAATTTGAACTCTTCATGTTCCAATAGCTGCATATCACTGTGCTGTTATGGATAGTCGAGTTGCTTACCATCAGGCACATGTCCAGCTCGTCTTTTCACTCTATAATATAAGAAATATGTATATATTATACTAGCAGCTCCGCCGTTTTACCCGCGTAATTTCCTTTTCAGTTATTTCTCCGGGACGAAAAGCTTATCAGTTATTCCAGACCGTAAACTATCTGTGTTCCGAATTTCAACCCGATCTGTTCAGCCGTTCCGACGTGTTTGAGCAATAAACGTCCAAATTTTTAAAATATTTATTTTGAAAATTTTTTAAAATATTTATTCAAAATATTTATAATATTAGTGGGATTATTTGATCGAAAAACACTCAGGTAGAAGTTAACATTATCTCATAGTATTAAATATTACTGAATATCACAAATGCCAATGTTTCGATGTTTCTTGCTCAATCACGTCGGAACGTCTAAACCGATCGCGATGAAATTTGTAACACAGAATGTATCAGTGAGGAGACTTAAAAGAATAAAACCTTTTGAGTTAACATAGTGTAGTGGCAGTTGTAATACTAAGTGCTTATACTCGTATAAAACAATTAATGTACTAAGTCAAGTTATATAAGTGACTTCCCCCTTAACAGAGTCAATAAGAAAAGTGCCGATGGACACCTTCTTGTTTATAAACTATGTAGCAATTTAAGATAGATATAAATTACTCATTAGCCTAGACTTAATAAATTAGGCTAGATTGTTATAGGTATTAGGATCCCACTAGATGGACAGATGACCTCACAAAGGTCGCTGGAAACCGCTGGTTGCAGGTTGCGCAGGACCGATCGTTGTGGAAATCTAGAGGGAAGCCTATGTTCAGCAGTGGACGTCTTGCAGCTGATGATGATGATTAGGATTAAATAGAATAGCTTGGTGAATAAATAAATAAAAATTAGAATGTAGTCTGGGGTAGCCCATAGGCTACTTTCAATCACGTAAAAATAACAAGAACGGAAACTACACGTCCAGAAATATAGGGCGTTGCTAATTAAAAACAAATAAAAAGAAACGACATACTCGTAGTCAAGAGTTAATAGCGAAAGGTTGTTAGATTTATGCGAGATCGAAAGACTCGCCAGCATTCTCGGGAGATAAGACGCCGATTCCGTTCCACATAAACCACGTGTGGTTTTCCGCGCTCATAACATTATTCACTTAAGTATAACAGACTCTATAACTAGCAGTTAGGGTTCCGTCACTTTCAAAAAAAAAAGGTGAAAACTTATAACTCAGAATTTGATAGCTCACTTTGGAAACTACGCGAGTGGAACCGGTGGGCGCTGTTAGTCTGGAATAACCTTCAAACCATTGTCGTCTTAAATAAGTCTTCTAAGCATGGCCATCTAACTAGACACTACACTCATCATTGTGTTACTGTATTTTTTTTTCCCTTTTTGTGTCAAATAAAGACACTATCATCATCATTCCTAAGATATACTTAAGATTGATCTTTTCGTGTTTCGTGTTTCGTGGCCATCTAGTTAGATGGCCTTGGTTAATGTGTAACGGTAACCATAATCATGGTAACACGCCACAGCCAACTAGAAATGCTAACCCATTTCTAGATGGTCATGGTACCGAGTTCACCCGAATTTCTTTCATTTACGAGCGTGAAGCTTGAGCTCAATTCACAGCCCACGAAAACGATCAATCTTAGGTATATCTTAGGAATGATGAGTGTAGTGTAGTGCTGGGTAATGATTTCGGCTCTTCATGTTCCAAAAGCTGCGTGACACTGTGCTGTTATGAGCAAGCGTGCTGCTTACTATCAAGCACGTGTGCTGATCGTCCCGTCACTAATATACTACACTATAAAAAAACATCCATGCATATATAAATTGTTTCCTTTGGAAACTACGCGGGTGAAACCGGAGGGCGTGGCCATGAACAGGGCCATCTAGAACTGCGTCAGCCAATGCGAAATGCTGACGCATTTCTGGATGGCCATTGGGAAATGCTTACGCATTGACGCATGACGTGTTTGCGTGAATTATTGTCCATCAATAACTAACTTGGCTCGACGATCCAAAGTGGGTCCTGGCCGCTGACACCAAAAGACGCCACTCATCTCTGTCTTGAGCCTTTTCCTGCCATGATACAGAGGCTTGAAGCTCACGTATGTCTCGTTCCACTTGGTCTTTCCATCGGAATCTGGGACGCCCCACCGATCGTCGACCATTTGAGACACCTAAATAGGCGCGTTTAGCAGCTTGATCCTCTCCCATTCTCTCTACGTGGCCGAGCCAGCGAAGTCTATAAGATTTGGTTTCACCCAAGATGTTAGGTTCAGCCACTAGGTTTTCAATTTCGGCATTCTTCCTCATCCTCCAGCTACCATCTTCTTTTCTTGCTGGCCCTAAAATTTTCCGGAATATTTTTCGCTCCGTAATAAGAAGTCTATTTTCCTCCACCAATATTTATTATTATTATTATTTCTAGATGCTCAATGGCCATGATCCCCAGTTTACCCGAAGAAGCCGCGCCATAAGAAGTTTTCACTTCAAAACTTTATCAAACACAGAACCAAAGAAATAGCGTCCAATACGCATTTGACCGTATCTTTTTGTTTTTAACTTCGTTCGTGTAACTTTCCTACGTTATCTGCGACGCGGCGAGTTCGGATGCATTCTACAGCAACCTCGGGACGCCAAATGTCGCTTTTACCGCGGAAAAAACCTGCACACTTAATTAGAAGGTGACTCTGCTCGACCTACAAATGGGACTTTAGTTTATTTTCAACAGCCGCTAGGTTAATAAAAAAGGTATTTTGAGCAACGTAAATCGGAATGTTTGTACCTATTGGTTACCTGAATTTTTATTCTAAACTCAAAACATGTTTTTTATTATGTTCAATGCAATACTGTTAGCGTTTTTAATATCTGAAATTTATAGAAATAGCTGGACAGAAGGCCAAAGAGACTTCTTTCTTAACGTCTTTTCTTACCGATAATAAGTTTACACTTGTCTGCCATTGTGCCTGGAGTATTGTTTTTTTCGTTCCTTCCACTCGACACCACTAAAACGACACCATCCGTGGTGTCGTATGGAATCTCTAGTCCATACGACAACAACAACATCAACAAATTTGTATGTAGGTAACCTCACTATTAGTCGGTGGTGTCGTATGGACTAGTGATTCCATACGACACCACCGATGGTGTCATTTTGGTGGTGTCGAGTGGAAGGAAGGTTTTTTTCTCGGCGGATACAATCTTGATGTCTCCAAATCGAAAATAAATCGGTATATTCTAAATTAACACGCTCATTGGAGACATTGGCGCTTAACTTCAGGCAAAGTGTTGGTCAAGCGAAAACCTATTATGATTAAAAAATGTTTAATAGTTTAATTGAGGAATGAGGTGATATCTAATACAAGTATTCTTTTTTTTTTTAACTATAATAGGTTCGCACTTGACCACCATCTCGCCTGATGTTAAGCGAGATGAGTCTACGATGGAGCGTGCTTACCTAGAAAAACCGATTCACTCTCGATTTGAAGACACCAATTATCCATCAGGTGTTGAGAACGCATTCCACAACCTAGACGTTCTTATCACAAATGTGGAGTCAAATCTCTTCGTTCTGTTTATTAATTCTGTGATAACAGCTGTGTCACGCATTCATACCAATTATCCAGGTGTTGAGATCATATTCCATGCAACAATATTTAACGCTATCAGTTATGACAAATAGAATTGACCCTTGTTCCGATACCCTTCACAGATACTAAGCGTTACGCAAGTACGCAGGGATCGTTAAACGACAGTGGATATTAACTACTAGTGATGCGCCTGCGATCGTTTAACTGCTCGATTAAACCGTCTGTATCGATAACTTTGCTCGACGCACTGAGAATCTTTCAACTCAGTGATAATCAATAGGTATACAACCTGCTTGGTATATCCGGGTTTTTAGTAATGTTATTCATCTTCAGAAAATCATATTTAATACGTTACTCGTTTAAGAATGCTCTACATTCACGCGTAAGTGTAGGTTATTAAAGGGTTATAAGGCAAATTAATAGGTAACTCTACAAAATAAGTTGTGTTATACCTACAGCGAGATTTTAATTTGCAAATACATTTACAATAATTACATATTTAATAATAATGTTTTGTTTGAACATCAGCGACACTATTCCTGGCATTAGTATGGTTTCTATAATTTGTAAATTATAAAATATTGTATATATAAAACATATTATTATAAATAAAATTCGCAATTGATAACATGAGAGCGAGGCGAGAAATCTGAGTCAGTTTCTTCGTGTAACCGCCGCTGTAACGTGACCGAAATGCCAGGAGATAATAAAATAACATTTACGTACGTTTGAAAGCTATTCTCAAGATTAAGATTAAGAGACCACAACGCTGTTAAATTTATTTTTAATCAAAATTTATTAAATGTCGAGTATGTGTAATGTCTCACAGCGCGCTACAGAACGAGCTATGCTCTGAAGCTCTGAGTTTCTCTGAAAGATCAGATCTGCAACAAAGTACTCAAGACATCCGTTAGAAGGCCAACGTTTTCAACAACTCAACATATTAACAAGCTGTAGTGACAGCGATATATTTATCGCAGTATCGACAACCGTTGAGGTAGATCTGTCCCAGAAACAACTTTCTACGCCCATCCCTATTCCTCCAAAACAGTTCCCTTGAACTAGGAAGTAGTTCGAACTATTTCGGAACGTTACACTGTCGAACTAAACGGTTTCACAACGGACTTGTGACGAACGACAGTGGACAAAGCACGAAAACGTCGCGTAAACGCTAGCAAATCTATGAACAAGAACAGAAAATTCCGTAATAACGATTATTTCGGGAAAAGATAACGACAACTATCAAAATCCTTCAGTAGATTATGCCCGAGCGACATGAGGCTAGTATTTCAAGCTACTCGTAGGATAGCATGCTAGTGTTAGCAAGGTGGTACTTCTAGATTCGTGTAGACAACGCTAGAGCTAAGCTAGAAACTAGCTTGCTAACACTAGCTTGAAAAACTAGCTCCGTATCGTATGGGCATTAGGGGCATTTTTCTTGAGAAATTATAGGGTATAAAAATAAATAATAAGTCACAAGTCTCGGGATCTACTCGGGTTTTCTCTCTCTGCCACACGATGGACCCGGCACCCGCACGGTGAATCCATGGAATGCTAAGAAAATCGTCTCTAAACTCATATCTCAGGGTGAGAGGGTTTTCCCGATGGTTACATGGATGGTTTAGTAGTAGGACTCTTTCCAAAGCCCTCTTAGAAAAGTATAACACCTTTGCCAGTTATTCGACAACTAAGCAGCGACGTGAAAACATTATTGTGTTCCGGTTTGAAGGGCAATGTTTCGAGTAAAATTACAGAGCATAGAGATGAAATATTTTAAATCAGTACAGTGCTAGATAATGATTTCGCGTTTTAATATTGGTGGTGGACAATTCACACACAACACCATCTGACCACAAACTAAGCAAAGCTTGTAAGATGGCAGCCAGACAGCTGATATAATACTTATATAGTTCTGAATACATACTTATTATACATAGAAACACCCAGACACAGTACAAATATTTGAACTCATCACACAAATATTTGCACTGGGTGGGGAATCGAACCCACGACCTTTGGCTTCGCAGAGTTACTACTCAATAAGCCACGAGGCCAGTCCACGAGTTCCAATTGCTACATAATACTGTGTTGAGATGGGCAGTCGTGTTGCTAACCATCAGACACTCGACCTGCTCTTACTGTGTTACTTACTTTGACTGGCCTCGTGGCTTAGTGGGTAGTAACTCTGCCTGCGAAGCCGAGAGTCGTGAGTTCGATTCCTACCCAGTGCAAATATTTGTGTGATGAATTCAAATGTTTGTACTGTGTCTGGGTGTTTCTATGTATAATAAGTATGTATTTAAAACTATACATGTATTATATCAGCTATCTGGCCGCCATATTACAAACTTTGCTTAGTTTGGGGTCAGATGGTTTTGTGTGTGAATTGTCAACCAATATTTATTTATATTTATTTTTATTTGTGTATGGTATAAAATCTAATTCAAAACCTCAGATCCTAGCACGTGTAGAAATACCTTAAATGCGTACGTGCAAATCTAGACGTACGCACACATACGCAGCTCATGACGCGTGCTCGAATCTCGTACAAATGACGTTAACCTTTACGATATTTGTGCTCGGCTAGTGATAAAAACCTGTCTCCGGTCACATGGCGTTTTACTACGCTTACTAAAACGGCAGCATTTTTTATATGCACATTTGACCATTCAATTTGAACTGATCGTAAAGCTAGAAGTATCTGCATAAAATTTATTTTTTTAACCGTGACGCAAAACGACTCTCTGTGTTTGGGCGCGTATGTGTGAGGTGTGTGTGTGTGTGTGTGTGTGTGTGTGTGTGTGGTATCTAGCTTCCAAATGGATCAACCGATTTCGATTTAGGTTTTTAGTTTGAAAGGTGAATTAGTCAGGAGTAAAGAAAGAATACTCCCATAACACTATGTTTCATCAAAGTCGGTTCAACCATTTAAAAGTTATGCGTTATGTTGTTAATGGGTAGTTAAACTACCCAGCTCATGACTTTTAAACGTATAATAGTCATTAATAATGGCTATTTTCTTTACTAACGTGCAACTATATGTGGTACCAAAAATCTTATACAATGCTTATTGGTTTTTTTTAAATGTTTAATTCAAAATATGTCTGTTCTGCGATCGGCTAGAACTTCTAAAACTAGACATTTCCAATGTCGTTGTTTCGAATCCCACCTGAGTATTTTAATGGTTGCCTGGAAGAAATCGCTATCAGCAATAAGGCCGCCAGCTGTCACACTAACTAGTAAGCGTATAAATTGTTTCGACTTGTGAATTGTTATTTTTTGTGTATTGAATAAAGTGAAAATCTATGTAAATGTTTATCTCTTTTTCAAACTCGATTTTGTCATCACATGGCTTTACCAGTGACGGAAAATATCTAAGTAAACCAAAATTTTTCGTACGCAAGTATCGTCTCTTGGCCAGAATGGCGGATTTACTTGATTAAACAAATAAATCATCATTTAAAGTAAACTTTATATTCGCTGAAACTATTTATAAATATTATTTTATTTTATTTGCCTTGACATAACCAATAATTAGTTAATTAGGTAAGGGTAAACAAATACTTAGACTATTTCCGTCGCAGTTAGTATCGTTTTACCTCATTTTATACATTTATTGGTTCATTGGTTTTACCAAGAAACAAATAGGTACTAACATTAGATTCCAAATCACATGATTTCAAATGTACACAAACATATATTTAGAATGAACTCATTTCTATTTTATATGTATTGAGTTGTATCCACTGACGAATAGCAGCATAGGCATCGCAATTTCGCCTACTTTGAATGTAAATTTTCCTGTAAATAATTTGACCTTCGTGTTATAAAGCAATTCTGAAAAGTAATTTTGTTTCTGTGAGTTATTTCGACGTGACAAAGGTCAACAATGTCTTTATTATGTATTCAAAACCTTGACAACTTTTGAATATGCGAAAAATATTTCAGTAAACATGGCGGTAATTTTCTCTCGCAGAGAATAAAAATTAGACTATTTGAGTAGATAATAAGAAAACTATGCCCAATATAGAGTTAGATTATATGGGAAAACAAATTTGTGTAAATTGCACCGAAAGAAAAATATAATATTAACGATCAATCAATAGGGTAAGCCCATTGCTCTTTCCGAGTAAACTTTAATTGCATTGATCGTTTTAACTCGGTATGAGGAGATAGATTTTTAGAAAAATATATTTTTAATAAAGTGTTTTCGCATCAAACTGTATATCTTCAAACCAAAACAGAAGTAATGCATTCCACAACTATTAGAACTGTACCCAACTTATACTCGTAGATTGATAGGGCAACATTTGATTACAACCAAAAAAAAACTTATGTGTTTACGGTGACTATAAAAGTCTGTGGTTAGCACAAGTGATGCGGCACTTTAATCAAATTCCCTAAATTAAGGTTAATTGAGATTTCTGCTTTCGGTTATTGATTTTCAAACGTCTGTTTACTAATCAGCGACTCCATTCACAGTGACGAAGCCAAAACATGTGCGTTTGCCAGTATAAGTTGAACCCAGAACTCGCTCAGATTTGATGTAAACGGAAGTCAATTTACTGATCTGTTTGTGTTTCGCTTATCGGTCATAGTGAATACGGCTGCAGATATATATATACCTATATACCTATTAAGATGCTATACAAATCCCACTAAATATTCAGAATGGGAAAGTTAGTGAGAATTTATGCATGTTTGTTATTCTATCACGCAATAACCATTGTAGAGATCTGGATGAAAATTGGTAAATAGATAGATAATAGTCTGGCTATAATACATATGGATATTTTTTTATCCCGAGATGTTAACGGATAAGAAAATCGGGACCTACGCAGGTGAAACCTAGGAACGATGCTATTCGCAGATAAAAATAAGATCCAAAAACGCAAAATAAGAAATATCAATTATTAAGACAAGTTGCTATCGCGCTGTGTAATACACAGAAATTTTCCTCAGAATTTTAGCCCTTAAACTTGTTTGAAGAGAAAACCTCTTTTGGCGCGCCACAGACAAATTTTTCGTGGACTGTGAATTAAATTCTAGCGTCACGCTCGGGATATATAATAAGAAATCTTCAGGTAAACTCGGAACCATGGCTATTGGCTATCTAGAAATACGTCAGCATTTCCCATTGGCTGACGCATTTCTAGATGGCCATGCTCATGGCCACGCCCTCCGGTTTCCACACGCATAGTTTCCAAAGTAAGCTATCAAATTCGGAGTTATAAGTTTTCACTTCTATCGGCAGTTCCTATGACATCATTACACTTAAGCTTGACTGCAATTTTCTCTAATGCTAAGTGAATTTACAAGATTCACTTTTCACTTGAAGACACCAAGATTACCATGAGTTTGACACAAGCGGCAACTTAATTCAAGATGGGGTCCAATCAATCTTGTAGATAACTTAAAATGAACCGTCCTAACTTAGCAAGTTATAAAGCCACGTATTTTAGGTTAAGCATATTCATACGACGTCTTTAAGCTATGAGGCTTGTTTATAACTTCAAAGCTGTTTTAATACGATGGAGGTATAATTTTGAACGCTTTAGCATCGGTGATTGCATTCATTAATGCCATCGTAGTTTCTATTTCAATTATAGAAGTAGGTATATTCAATATTGAGTACCTGTGCTCACGCTTGGACGAGCAATTTTTGTAGTGGACTCTTTGCGGAGTCCGCCTGTGGAAGAACCATATCTTTGCAAGGTATTGTATCCTTTGCAAGGTACCCTTAAGGAGTAGCGTGCGAACATGACTTTGTTTCCGGTTTGGAGGGCAATGTCAATACAAATAATGTATTTTTATATAAAATTAGATAGGCAAATTGTGGCAGTGGCGATGTATTGTTTTTGTACTTTCGCGATTTGAACCCATAAAGTATATACTATACAAAACTTAATAACGATTAAAATTATCATTTAATTAACCGACGTTCGTGTCTTCTCGTGACCACGGCGGTTGTAACTCTGCCGAAACGTCGAGGTACTTAAATAATAGTTTTGTAAAGATTCCTGTAAAGCGTTTACATTACGAGTGAGTGGCGATGTAGTATTTTTTAAAACCTCACTACCAACATCCTAGTCTAAGATCCCGCTATACAACGACCTTCACCGAGCTGTTTATTTGATGAAAAGTGTTTTATATGTAATTTAATATGTCAACAAATATATTGCAAATGGGTTGCCTGAAAAATTTCAGTCCAGAATATGAATAAATAACAATAAATTTTTTTTTTTTTAATATTTCACTTAAATTGATTGAATTTTAGAAAAGACTATGTAATAGGTAATAAGTATGTAATTACAATTTCATAAGTATTATATCAGCCTGGCTTCCATAGCACAAGTTTTGCTTAGTTTTGTGTGTGAAATGTCCACCACCACAAAGTATTTATTTAACTTAAAACAATCTAGGTAGGTAGGACTCCTAGCAGAGTCCGCCTGGGGAAGTACCACACCTTTGCCAGTTATTCTACCGCCAAACAGTAATGTGAAAACATTATTGTGTTCCGGTTTGAAAGGTAATGTTTCTAGAGAAATTTCAGGGCTTAGAGATATAACATCTTAGATTTCTGGGTAATGAGCGCAGTGCAGTGCTAGGTAATGATTTGGACTCTTCATGTTCCAATAACCGCGTGTCACTGTGCTGTTATGTGGCAGGCATGTTGCTTACCATCAGGCACATGTCCCGTTCGTCTCGTCACTTCTTATTTTAAAAAACTAACAAAACTTTTACAACTAAACCCGCAAAAACATACCTCAAAAGATGTCTCAGGGTCCCTCCCTCGGGCTCAGCCCAGATCTAAGATAAGACGAGAGTTATAATCAATCACACTTCAGTAACATGACTTCCGCCGCATTTTTCGTACAGATAACACGAAACGGGGCAACAGATAAGTAATTTATACGTTATCGTTCGTTGTATACTTTCTTCGTTTTATCTTGTCATAATCAAATCAGTGCAACAGTCTGCGAACAAATGACTATAGAACTGGAAATGCGTCAAATATGACGTTAAGGGATTATCATCGTGGTGTAACCACGAACAATATTACAATACGATTAAAGATAAGCTCGGTAAGGTCTATTATTGCCTGACGGTGATGATGTTGCAAATCTATACTAATATTACTAATATTATAAAGCTGAAGAGGTTTTTTTGTTTAAATACGCTAATCTCATGAACCGATTTCAAAAATACTTTCATCGTTGGATTTGTTCGGGATCCCTGATTGCTATATGCTATATAAATATTATGTACTACAGGCGCAGACGGGACAGACCACTACTTATTGATAAGATACGAAAATCTCTCTCACATATGAAAATAGTCAATCGGTAGGCAATGGGAAAATATACAAATAGATAAACTCTCTTTTGCTCTCAATAACATTGAAACAAAGAAACATGGAGCACAGAATCCACTTGACACTTTATTACAGTACCAAATAATAATAAGCCCAACTATTTAAAATACACACTTTTAAAAGTGCTTAAATATTGGTATGTTTATGCCTCATTTTTGCCTGGCAAAAATTCAAAATTAAAGTACAGGATTGATTCCGCCCGATGAATACAAATATGCCTTCCTTACCAGGACAGTACACCTATGGATTTTCCCAAAGGAAAAATTTGAAATTATTTTTATCCATTTTCAATCCGACACAAAGGTGGCCATGATGCCGGCAGCATCACCCTGCTGAAAGGCAACACATTTTTTTTTTTAATCTTGTTTTTTTTTCGTGATTTGTAATTTCAAAGAATTCTCTGGTTCACGTTTTCAAATTATTGGAATTGTTCTGTGATATATTTGTTCACAGTTCGTAGTAGTGTATGAAACTCTGGTGTAACCATCAGGGCCAATTATTTTTAGGTGTAACGAAATTCGCTGCAAGGTCAATATTACTTCGAGACACTTTGTTTTGTTGCTCTTGTGCAAATGGTAATTGTAATTATTGGTAGATATTTTACCTTTAATTTTTGAAACTAGCGGTCCGTCCCGGCTTCGCGGCCGTAACACATACATACAATATCTAATATATAAAATTCTCGTGTCACAGTTTTTGTTGCCATACTCCTCCGAAACGGCTTGACCGATTTTGATGAATTTTTTGTACTTATCCGGTATCTATGAGAATCGGCCAACATCTATTTTCATCCCCTAAATGTTAGGGGTAGTCCACCCCTAAATTTTTATTTTTATTTTTAGACAAAATTTTTAATTTCTATTATTTTATGATACAACATACAAAAATACATACAATGCTCAATTTTTACCATTCTACGATCAACCCTTATTTTTTAATAGCCATTTTAGTAATTTAATCATTTTTCCTCTCCGGTCGAAAACTGATCAATCGTCATTTAATTAGTCATCCCCGCCAGTTGTCTACAGGTGTCACTTCTGACCCAGTAAACAGCACGATAATTTGGGGATCAAAAGTAGTCTATAGCATATATATAGTTAGAACACGGTAATCTCGGGAACTATCGGACCGATTTAAAAAAATCATTCACCGTTCTTTCATATGTACGTAATCCTTGAATGATGTAGGTTATATATATGTACCACGGGCGAAGCCGGGGCGGGCCGCTAGTATCATATAAATGGATCACGTACATATCCACCAGAGAAAGAATTTTCGTTATCGGCCCAGTAAATGTCGGTGTCTTCACGATGTTTTCCTCCGTTTTTTAAGTTAGCGGCATTACGCACATGACTTTGAAAAGACAGTGGTGCGTGGGATTTTTCCGGGGCACCAGATCGGCTGTCGCCGTTTTACCGACTAGCTGTAATTCTAATAAATTAAAATTATTCGACTATCTATCAACAAATTTTGAAACAACACAAAAACGGTCAAACAAATGCAAACAATAGGAAAACAACAATGACAAAAGATGCAAACCAAATACATTGTGTAACGATTCTACAATGACCTTCGAATACATAAATTTTTTTTCGATCGTTGAACTGACAGACAGTCGAATTAATAAATATGATAATTAAAAACACTACGTCTAAAATATATAGAGCGAGAACGAGCGAGACGTCCGCCTGATGGTAAGCCGCTATTTTGATATAAGGAGCGTTGAATTATAGAACGTAAAAGAAAAAAGTGCTAGTACATATTTCTCAAATATCAATATTTTTCAGACTATAGAAATGATATTAGCTTGTGAAGTATACCTTCTAGTCCCAACTCTTTATTTTTAACCCCCCGACCAAAAAAAGGGGTTTTATAAGTTTGACGTCGATGTCTGTCTGTCTGTGTGTGTGTGTGTGTCTGTCTGTGGCACCGTAGAGCTCAAACGGATGGGCCGATTTCGATGCAGTTTTTTTTATTTGAATGTTAATTACCGTGCGGATGTTCTTAGCTACGTTTGGTAAATATCGATTCAAGATGGCCGCCTCCACAAAATGGTGGACAATATATTTCTTCACAACCTACCAAAATATGGGTATCAAATGAAAGGGCTTGACTAGTAGAATACATTGCACTATGACAAATTTCAAATCCAAGATAGACGCCACCACAAAATGGCGAATTACATTTTTTTTTTCACTACTACCACAATACGGGTATCAAATGAAAGGGCTTGACTAGTAAAATACTATGCACTATGACAAATTTCAAATCCAAAATGGCCGCTACCACAAAAATGGCGAAATAATTTTTTTTTCACATCTCCGTCAATATGGGTGTCAAATTAAAGGGCTTGACTAGTAGAATGTTACACAAATAACCAATCCGAGGTAGTCGGAGGTTAATCAAAAATTTTAATTTTGTTCTTGTTAATAACGTTTTTATTATTTTTATACAAAGAATATCTAAATAATACCGGCGTTCATTAAGCCATTTACATGAAGTGTCACTATGACATTTCATTTATATGACATTAAGTATAAAGTTTACGGCCCAGATAGTGAACTAATTAAAAAAAAATGCGTGATTCCAATAAGTTAATTTAAAACCTATCCAATTAGATTTTCGTATAATCACATAACGCTTTTGTTTTTGAATCGCGATTTCATAAATTTTGTACGAATCTCATTAATAATCGTCGTTCATTGACGTCGCATCACAGATAATAATATAATACATTTATAATATTTGCGGGCCAGCTAATATACAAATTTAAAGTTTTAGCATAATTCCCAAAAGTTAATCAAATAGCTACGACCCCAATTATAATTCGCATAATCACATAACACTTTATATTAAACAGGTAATTTATTTTGATTTTAAAATTTAAGACACATTTCATTGAAAAGTCAGAGGAGAGGAGAGGAGGAGAGGTGGCTTTTACTTTCGTTCTCAAATGGTATTTCAAATATTTACCAGATGTTTGATTATCTACAGATAACCGTGAAGTTTTCTAATGATTGTGCTCTCAAGACAGAATTTATTTAAATATGCAAACATTCGATTGGAATTAAACATCGGCGTAAGATTTTTGTCTTGACATTCAAATCTTTTGTAGATCTCAGTTTTTTTTTTTTAAAGAAGTGACGAGACGAACAAGACATGTGCCTGATGGTAAGCAACATGCCTGCCACATAACAGCACAGTGACACGCAGCTATTGGAACATAAAGAGTCCAAATCATTACCTAGCACTGCACTGCGCTCATCACCCAGAGATCTAAGATGTTATATCTCTAAGCCCTGTAATTTCTCTGGAAACATTGCCCTTCAAACCGGAACACAGTAATGTTTTCACATTACTGTTAGGCAATTTAACATTAAGTTATGCTTATACAAATAGTACTCGATGAAGTATCCAATAATAATTAATTTTGAAAATACTTTTAAAAGCGATTCTAACTTATGTTATATTGCCTACATATATATGTGTAATACTGTATTCAGATTTGAAGGGAAATGTTTCAAGAAATGTAATAGAGTAAACTCATGATACATCTGTAAGCGACGGAGGCAGTGGTTTCAAAGTTTAATGTTCAAATTACAAATAGACACTGTGTTGTTACGAGCAAGCGTGCTACTTACTATCACGTGCACGTCGTGCTCGTCATGTCACTCTATCTAATAAAAAATCGCCAAACATTAGGTTTAGTTGTTGAGTTCCCAAAATCTACTTACGGCTCACGCGAGCCAATGACCAATAAAATTTTCTTTATAGTAGGTAATGAATAATGGCTAAAGTATTTTTTTGTAAAGTGGCGGTTTAAAAAAATATTAGGTGGCTTTTGCATATCAAATAGGCACTTTGTCCATTTTTTAAGCGTTGTTTAAAATAATAATTAATAAAATTGTATACATGATCAATTAAAATATTTACCTACTATTATGAATAAATGATCAGTCGATTTTGATAAAAGTGGATATTATCTAGATGGACCAAATTTTGAGATAAAATATAAAAAATTGGAGCATCGCAATTAGTTTAATGTCGACGAAAATCTAGAATATGTGAGTCATTCCTTTTTAATTGGTTGCTAAGTTTTTCTTGGGTTTTGTTTAATAAGTCGATAAAAAGATAAGTTCCATTTTAAATAGGTATCCTAACAAATTATGTTCTCCTTGGAATTGATATAAAATAGGTAATAATATATTTGCTGGTAGATAACATTGAGTTTCTTTTTTACGAATGTTTGTTTTACGATTTTGTATTCAATTAAATAAGCAGATAAAGTGTGATAAAAATTCTTATATATGACGATAAAACACGTGGTCTTCAGACAGAAACGAGTTCTTAGCTAAGCCCGTTCTCCGTCCAGTTTCAATCAAAGCTAAGTTTTAGGCAACCTAGCCAGATTTGCAATGCCTATCAATGTATGAAATATTATCAACATATCTTATCAAATTAGAACATGTATTATAAAAACAACTGTCAAAGTCCACGTGGAAAAAAAAAACGAACAAAAACTGGTACACAGACAAGCAAAGCGGTCTAGCTCTACATTATCTAAATTTATAATTACTATCACTCGAACTCACCTGAACTGTTCTGATGTCAACGCACGTCACAAAATCGACAATATTTTTAACTTTACTGATCTGAAGTTACACTTAAATGTCACACTTTCATACGTATATAACGTAGGTACATCAAACCGCGTTAATTTCCCAACAGTCGTCTCACTTTCGTACAGAAGATCGTGTTCACTTGTGGTCAACGTAATTCTAACTGGGCACTCGTATTGTAATCGACATCACACAGGGAAGTAATGGATACTAGACATTTCCCACCAACCGGTACTCTGTGGACTGAAAATCACACGCGTTAGACACTACCTACACTTCCAAACACCACAACGAGCGAACCATACACCACACGGAGAAATAAAATTTAAGAAAAACGATAAACGCAACGATAAGAAAATACTGCAAATGTTTATTCGAATAATTATACCTCAGCGTTCGACCGAGCAACTTACATTATACTTCTGTGCCAAAAGAGATTTTGTCAAGCAATTAGCAGATAACTGTCGTGAGTAAAAAAGCGAAAAAAAAAGTTTTTCGTCAGAAACTTTTTGGCCGTGAGCGTTTCGTAACAGGCCAATCGCAGCGCACAAGTCATTACACCGAAATCATCCTAAATCTGTCGTCACGTACACACTCCGCGTGGAAACTCCGTCTAGCCGAAAAGAAAATTCTTCAGGGAAAGCAAAAATGTCGAAGCAACTTTTCCGAGCGGACCGGCCTCCGCTGCATTGTTATGCAATTGCAAGCCGGCTCTGCCAAATCGCTAAAACTAAGGTTTCAAAGTTGGAAAAACGGGCCGGAAAAATCCTAACCTCAAACGCGAAAGCGGCAGTTGGAGTTTTCATTTATTCCCGAGTGGTGTATGATTGTCGGGTCACATGGGGTAGATTACCGAGTCGAGTGATCGAGGACGGGATCGGGGCGCTTTGCGGCCGGCGCGCGGCATTACGTCCGACCCGAGTAGAATCTCGCGCGATACTGAACGCGCTTGATGCCTGCTATCTGAACTCAGGCAGGAACCGATATACTTTACCACTTCGGTCGGTTTACGTCTTTGGAAAAGCTCGGGATATCGTGCTAGCGGTACACGGCACCGCGCTTCTGCGGTGTATGTAATACGAATTTTTGGTCACGATCAGTTCTCTGAAGAACTTAGACTCGGACCTCGTTTTTGAGAAATGGCACGCATGTCGAAACTTCGGCCATTTATAACATCAGTGAATCATTCTGGTTACATTTAAATGTAGTTTTCCGGTACATCTTTGCACTTGTATTTGACATTCCAAAGACAATAACGATTCTACACCATACATTTTCGGAGAGTGTGCGACTGACTTGCCTAACCTAATTGCATCTTGCCTTTTTTTTAACGGACTGATCGTTGCTCGAAAAAGTGACACCGTTTCATGCTTGACGGTCGAAAGATTCGGATCCAGAGAGAGCAAAAGAGAAACAACAAAAGTAGAGTCAAACGACTCTACTTTAGTAATTAGGCTAGGCTGTTAAGGCCAGGTAGTTCTGTCAAATTAGGCATTTAACGCTGTCTTGTTCTTGCGACCGTCACCGACCGCGGAATCGGTGCCACAGTGCAGAAATAACATTAAAATATTGGACTGTGTAATTTAAACTCATTTTTTGTTCAAGATTTGTTTATACTAGTGATAACAATTTTGTGAATTGTGAAGTGAAACGAAGAAATATTAAATTTATCTATACTCGTAGGTATACAAAACTCAACCTTTTCTTTTTGGTCACACTATAAGTTGAGAACGGCTTTTTCAATTTCATGCATCTTTTTAAAATGTTTCCTAATAATTCACAAGTTCGTCAAAAATTAAAAAAAATGTGCTGAAACGTAATGAAAGGCTAGTAAAAATAGAAGGTTTTTTGGTCAACTTTGCACTAAATTTCTAAACCAATTTTTTTCTATGAGGTAAAGATCAGTTACTGAGCATAAAATTACAAAATGCTCACAAATCCAGGTAGAGCTTCAAACGCCAATTGAAAAAAAACTATTCAAGCCGATATTTTGGAAACCATATATTTTGACAATAATTGTAGAAAATAAAAATTTTCATCTTTTGTTGCTAGTAAACATTTTTTGTAAAACTTACCGTTTACGATTTATAACCCATTTAATGATACGATTGCGATGATGCCAATAATAGTGGATGTAAATGATGTGGTCTACGATGGAACTTGTTTCTCTAATGCACAGTGTACCTCGTAACCCCAAGGTTCGAACCTTCGACAAAAACCCACTCTGGCAATGCGTTTCACAGCTTAGTTGTTCTTATTACAAAAGTGGAGACCAAACTCTTCGTTCAACTCTTCAATCATGATGATGAACGGTGCTGTTTATTCGAGCAACGAGCAATATGATAGAAAACTTTAATTTAAAAACCCCGACTACAAAAAATCTACAAGTAAAAAAATACTACCTACTATCTGAGGACACTTTGGCCAGTCAGACTAGTCTTAGAATATCTTAGTTACCAAAATCCATCCAGCCGTTTGGAAGGTATGTGGAAATAAAAGATTTACAAACTTAAAAGATACGCGCGAAAAACATAACACTTCTTCCATTCCGGTAAAAAGGGACATGTTTATGCTACTGGGAACAGAATTCACATCTTATTATTTTTACATTGTTATCATCAAATTTGACATAATAAATCGTAATCGGTAAGTTCGAAAAAAAAGTTTACTGGCAACACAAGATGGGAAATTTTATTTTCTACAATAATAATAGGTTTTATAACTTTTTCAGAATATCAGCCAAAAACGTTTTGTCGAGCTGGCGGTTGAAGCTCCACCTGGATTTGTTATTATTTTGTGGTTTTATGCTCAGGAAATGATTCTAAACCTTATATAAAAAATACGAATCGAAAATTTAGTGCAGAGTTAAATTCTACGAGTAATTTTACTGCCTAAAAGGCTTCTTATCAAATTTGGTCGAATGTCTAAATTTCTATGAACAATATTAACATTTTCATATAAAAAAAAAATAAATTTTGGTGGTGTCACAAACTTGGAAAAGTATAAAAAAATAAAAATTCTAACAAAACCATACGTGTATCTATGGAAAGGTGTTCAAAATTGTATTGAAGTTCCTAACATTTTTTTTCTAAACTCTGAATAGTTTGCGCGAAAGTCTCTTTCAAAGTGGTAAAATCTGTATGTGAGGACTTTTCTTCCAAGTACTAAGTACCTTACTACCAAAGAATTTACCTAAATGGCATATAAATGCAAGCTAGGCATAAATGATACCTAACTTGGGGATTTACGCAGGGGATTTCTCCCCTCTCATTATTTCCTTATCCCGATCTCTGATTTAACGGACGAATATTTTACCGATACTTATCTATTTTCCATTGCATCCGCATTGAATTTTTTACTGATGTGGTATCGACGGCAGTTTTTTGAGACTCCCCTTTTGGTCTACAACATAAAATAAACAGCGTACTAATTAGTATCAGCGTCTATTTGCAATTCAATGAAAACGGTATCAAAAATCAAGATCATAGCGTGCTTCACTAGTAATACCTACTGATATTGTTATACTGTGGCACTATGATCGTAATATTTAAAATTTATCGGTTGTCAAAATTGCAAAATCAAGCACAGGCCGTCGTCCGTGAGCGCCGAAACGCGACTGATCAGGCTTGCCGAACGGCGCGCTATATATATGGTAGATATTAAAACATAGTGAATAACTGATACTTTTATCAAGTCAAACTCTGCGAATGCATCTATAACTTTTTAGTGGCTTTCGTTGAGTACAAAAATTTTGTAATAAAAAGAATTAGTTTAGTCATAAACTTGAAAAACCTTTTTGAAAAGGGGTAACTTTGGGATTTTTTTCTATCAAGTAAAATTCATTAAATCGTGTTACTGACTGCGAATTGCACTAGATTAGATCCTTAACTATTACATATATTTTTTTCAGAGTTTAGTACACTATTTTAAAGGTCTTAAAGTTGTTTTAAAAAATCAAAATTACGGCCCACACGCCCTTAAATGCGCTGCATGAGTGGGTTTTTCTCGGTGGTTACAATCTTAGTATCTTGAGATCGTAAGTGAATAGGTTTCTTCTGGGTAATACTCTATCGTAGACCGCATCGTCACTGAAAATGGGAAAATGGCGGTCAAGTGTAAACCTGTGATAGTTAAAAAAGTGTTTTTTTTTTTTGTAAGAGAGGTCTATTCTTAGCAATGGGATAGCGAAAGAAGGCTGTGGATGATGATAAATTTTACAACCGAACTAATATTACTACATGGGTTTGTAAATGTGTATATTAGATAGGTAACCAATCGGTTTCTTCTAGGTAAACACGCTCCATCGTGGACCACATCGTTGCTTAACATCAGGCGAGATGGCGGTCAAGTGTAAATCTACAAAAGTAAAAAAAAACTGTAAGGGTTGAACGAATTTGATTGAAAATAAATATTGATGCATTGACTACTTTTTGTCCCCTCAAAGTAGGTAGTAGTATTTTTAACCCCCGAGCAAAAAAAGAGGTGTATAAGTTTGACGTGGATGTCTGTCTGTCTGTCTGTCTGTCTGTGTGTGTGTCTGTCTGTGGTACCGTAGAGCTCAAACGGACGGGCCGATTTCGATGCGGTTTTTTATTTGAAAGTTAATATCCGTGCGGATGTTCTTAGCTATGTTTGGTTAATATCGATTGAAGATGACCGCTTCCACAAAATGGCGGATAAAATATTTCTTCACAACTTTCCTCAATATGGGTATCAAATGAAAGGGCTTGATTAGTAGAATACTATACATTATAAAAAAAACAAACGGCGAATTATATTATTTTTTTCACTACTACCTCAATATGGATATCAAATGAAAGAGCTTGACTAGACTACTGCCTTGCAATAGAATCACTGCTCGGGATGCAAAAAAAAAAGTGAGTGGGTTTTTCCTGATAGTTACAATCTTTGTGTCTTCAAATCGAGAGTGAATCGGTTTCTTCTAGGTAAACACGTTCCATCATGGACCGCATCATCGTTGAACATCAGGCGGTCAAGTGTAAACCTATTCAAGTTAAAAAATTAATTGTAATCGATTTTTGTTTTTCCCGGAAAATAAATAATTATAATGTCATCTTAAGACAAGCGCTGGAAACGGTTTGCTCTACATTCCAATGTACATGACTTGGGTGCCATTAAAATGTTTTGTAGTGGTAAGACTCTAGAAGAGCAATGAAGAAGTTTTGAAGATGGTAGAGGAGAAAAGAACATTAATGGAAACAATAGAAAACAGATTTCAATTCAATTCATTTATTCATACCATAAATTCATAAGAACACTTGGTAACGTCATTTACTAAAAGGCAAAGAATCTGTGTACATAATATGATAAAATAACAACGTCAAAAGAATAAAGCAGCTGTAAAGGGGCCTAGTCAATTACATGCAGCTGTAAAAAGGCTTTGTCGAAGACAATATAACAAATAATCAATACACACAGTATATAGATACTACATTAGTACAAACAATGTAACATCAAAAGTCTTAAAAATCTATTATTTTACCTTATTACAAGATTCTAATTTCGACACATTTCTCTTCCATACGTTACTATCTTTAACAAAGTCGTCTATATTATAATATGCCTTGCTCAATAGGTAGCTTTTTATTTCATTTTAAACTTGGTTTCATTGAGGCCTTCCACTTGTACAGGGATTGCATTATAGAAGCGAATACCATTACATTTGAAAGAGTTATTTGTTTTCTGAAGTCTGCACTTAGGAAATACAATTTTGTGTTTATGGTGCGCTTTTGGATTCAGATCAGTTAATTTCTGCAGATGACTTAGATTTTTTCTTACATACATTATACATTCATAAATATACAATGAAGGGACTGTTAATATGTTAATAGTTTTGAACATCTCCCGTACTGATTCTCTAGGTGATAAATTATATAGACCACGGATTGCTCTTTTTTGCAATATGAAAACAGAGTTTCTGTCCGCAGCCGAACCCGATCCCATAATAAGATCCCAACGGGATCTTATTAATAATAAGATCCCATAATAAGATCCCAACGGGATCTTATTATGGGATCTTATCCCGTAGAAGAAGAGGGAAGATGTTGGGACATCTGATACGACACGACAACTTCATTAGAACAATAATGGAAGGTAAATTAGAAGGGAGGAGGAAGAGAGGTAGACCTAGGAGAAGTTACATGAACCAAGTGAAGGAGAAGATAAATGTAGTGTCGTATCAGGAAGTCAAGGAGAAGGCGGAGTGTAGAAGTACATGGAAGGACCTCCACCGACAAGAGCGTCGCTCTTAAATTATGAATGAATGAAGGACTCTAGACTGGGGAAGTACCACACCTTTGCCAGTTATCCTACCGCCAAACAGTAATGTAACGTTTTTTTTTTTTTTTTTTTTTAACTTTTATAGGTTTACACTTGACCGCCATCTCGCCTGATGTTAAGCGACGATGCGGTCTACGATGGAGCGTGTTTACCTAGAAGATACCGATTCACTCTCGATTTGAAGACACAAAGATTGTAACCATCGGGGAAAACCCACTCAGGCAACGTATTCCACAGCCTAGACGTTCTTATCACAAAAGTAGAGTCAAATCTCTTCGTTCGTGTCTTTGGAACTTCAACCATGAAACGATGTCGCTTTTTCGAGCTACGAGCATTCCGATAGAAAAAGGGCAAGGTGGTATCAGATCATGCAAATCAGTCGCACACTCTCCAAAGTGTATCCGATAAAAACCGATAGGCTGGCAATTTTTCGGCGATGATCAAGACTTTGTAGTCTTTTTTCGCAGAAGAGAGTCATTGCCTATGAGCCTTTTGGCACGTCTCTCGATCGATTCCAGGGCCTCCAGCTGATACTTAGCTGATCCATCCCAAAGGTGCGAACAGTACTCCATACAAGAGCGAATCTGTGCTTGATACAATGTGAGCAACTGTTCAGAGTTGAAGTACCTTCGCACCTTTGAGAGGACACCTAGTTTTTGGCAGCTAATTTGGCCTTGGACTCGATATACGAGCCAAAGTTGAGCGTGGATGTCAAAGTAACGCCCAAAAGCTCAAGACGGTCAGAAACTGGCACGGATACACCACGAAAAGTAGGAGTCAGTTGGAATGGACTCCTTTTGCGGAGAACAGACACGCCAGCGTCTTACTCTCGTTGAACTTGACCAGATTGGCATCACCCCATTCAGACACCGCCTCAAGGGTCAAGCTCAAACGTTCAATCAAACTCTCTCAGTACCTGGGTTTGCTGCCCACTGGCTCTCGCGCTAGATATGTAGCTCTCACAACGGTGCTATCATCTGCGTACCCAAAGATACCGGGCTTCAACAGATCATTAATATGTAGCAGGAAAAGTGTCGCAGAGAGTACCGACCCTGAGGGACTCCAGCATTGATAGCCATTTGATCCGACGAGCAGCCATCAATGACGACTCGTATGGATCGATCCTCAAGAAGTCCGATATCCACGCAATAAACCCAGGAGACAAACCATAACTTGAAAGCTTGCTTATAAGGCCATCATGCCAAACCCTGTCGAAAGCCTTCGAGATATCCAGGAGACTGCAAGTGCTTCCCGTGTTTCTCAATAGCTTCACTCCAGATGTGAGTGACGTACGCTAGAATATCCCCGGTGGACCGGTTTCGGCGAAATCCGTATTGCCGGTCACTGAGGAGGTCGTTTGATTCTAGGTACGTCAGGAGCCTGTGGTTTAAGACACGTTCCATAGTCTTGCAGAGTATGGACGTGACCGAGATTGGCCTGTAGTTGGCAGGGTCAGCACGACTACCCTTTTGGGCACTGGTTGCACATTGGCAAGCTTCCAAGACTTCGGTACTAGCCCCGTTTGGAGAGAAAGTCTGAATAGGCGCGTCAGTATCGGGGACAACTCAGGCGCACAAGTCTTCAACACTAGGGCAGGAATACCATCTGGGCCACTGGCTTTATTCACATCCAGATTGCGTAGAGCCTTGCGAACCTCCATTTGGCGAATGTGTATCTCTGACATAAAAGTCGGACAGCCGGATGGAGTAGGAGGTGTCGCGCTACCAGCATCAAGACGCGAAGATTCCGCAAACTGAGATGCAAACATGTTTGCCTTCTCCATTGCAGTGTGAGCCAGTGTCCCATCAGGTTTCAGCATTGGAGGTAGTGAGGGGCAGAAGTTCGATTCGACCGATTTAGCTAGGGTCCAAAACGCTTTGCTGCCCGCAGGGTACGAAGCAAGTTTGTTCCCTATTCGACTAATGTGGTCAAAACGAGCCCTCTGAAGAACTTTTTGCATGCCTTAGCAGCCTTGTTGAACGCTTTCTTCTTCTGGTGTACATCCCTTGCCTTACGCTGTCGAGCATCAACCCAGGCTAGGTAGGTCTCATGTTTAAGTGCTTCAGCACCTTTACATTGAGAACCAAACCAAGGGCGAGCTTTGCTGGATAATGGGACGTCGGAGTACGGAATGAAATATTCCATAGTCGTCCGTATTACATTAGTCACAGCATCCGCGCAGACTGAGGGATCACCAGAAGTGAAGCACAATGACTGCCATGGGTAAGATGCAAAGAAAGAGCGCATCTCATCCCAATCTGCTGACTTGTATCGCCACAACCGCCGGTTGCCTCTAGGGCTGGGATCAGGCGGATGGTAGACGGATACAGATTTCACCAGACAGTGGTCGGAGCTGCCTAATGGCGAAGATACCACCACGGAATAACGGTCTGGATATGTTGTCAGCAGAAGGTCTAAACAATAAGGTGTATGCGACTCAACGTCGGGTACTCTTGTGGCCTCTTGGACCAGCTGGGTTAGGTCTAACGTTAAAGCTAACTTTCTCGTTTCCTGCCCAGCGTGGTCAGTGTCCCGGTATGGGAACAGCCATTCCTTATGATGGCCGTTAAAATCCCCCAGTAACACTAATTGGGCCGAAGGGTACTTCTGTTACTGTACGTTACTTGTGTTCCGGTTTAAAAGACAATGTTTCCAGAGAAATTATTGGGCTTAGAAATATAACATCTTAGATCTCTTGGTGACGAGCGCAGTGCAGGCTAGGTAATGATTTGGACTCTTCATGTTCCAATAGCTGCGTGTCACTGTGCTGTTATGTGGCAGGCATGTAGTCTACCATCAGGCACATGCCCTGGTCGTCTCGTCGCTTTTTATGTAAAAAACATAACTCTACGTACTTACTCTACTTTTCACTTATTCGTATCAATAACACATAGTCGCAAAGTAACGAACTTATCAGGTTTTTATCGGACACACTTTAGAGAGTGTGCAACTGATCTGCATAATACCACCTTGACCTTTTTTCCATCATACCGCTCGTAGATAGAAAAAGCGACATCGTTTCATGGTTCACGTTCGAAAGACTAGAGCAAAGGGGTTTGACTCTACTTTTGCGATAAAAACGTGTAGACTGTGGAATGCGTTGCCTGAGTTAGGTTTCCCGTTGGTTACAATCTTGGTGTCTTTAAATCGATAGTACATCGGTTTTATCTAGCGTAAGCACGCTCTATCGTGGACCGCATCGTCGCTTAACATCAGGCGAAATGATGGTCAAGTGTAAACCTATAAAAGATAAAGAAAAGGTTTTTTTTCGGACAGAGCTTTTATTTAAATAAATACAATACAACTTCGCTACATACCAAACTAACTATGCTAAGTGTAAGCAGTTAAGTAGGTATTACAGGGTAGTTCTCACAAAACCCCCATTGTCCTAAATATTATTTTCAGCAATACAGTTTTTATGCATTCCACACCGTAATTTCAATTTTATTGTAAAGTTTTGTACTTTTATTGGAACAAACTTCCTCACGGAAGGCTTGGAAGGAAGAAATATATAACGGAAGTGACGCGAAAACTGCCCGTGACCAGTGTTGCGAACTTTATTGTTCAGACGATCGTCGCATAAATAATAAAATTAAGCTTGTTTAGCAAATTGTAATTGCTTGTACGTTATCTGAAGGAACTTCGTTCCCTGGAGTCCCATGGCAACACATCTCGGTATTATTTTTGACGTGACAACGTCTTATAAATTGGTTTGCCGGGTGACACTTCAAGAAACTGCGTTACGCTCCGCTCACGTTATGCGCTCACAACGAGAGCGAGTGAGAGGCACGCGTCCCTTCCACTCGGGCATGGTTAGCCCGCCTAAGAGCGAGAGAGACAGACATAAAAAGTAAAAGGCACGCGTCCCTTCCGTAAAATTATTTTACCACTCAAAGTCGTTGTCACGTAAAACTTTCGCCCGTATACCGACTTTACAGGCAACCAATTTTTTTTTTTTACTAGTAGAAACATTGTAGTAGGAAGATTCTTTGCGGAAACCACCTGAGGAAGTATTACGCCTTTGTCAGTTATTCATTAAGCACTCATTCATTGAGTTTAATCACTATTTTTCTGTATTGTTTTGTGGTACAATAAAGTGTTTTTGTATAGTATTGTACTACCGGACCCGGAAGACATTACTTTGTAGTTACACACGTCTTAAATACAATCCTGAATCTTAGAGCTGAGACTACTTTCGTCATAGACAAAAAATGTCATCAAAGTCGGTCCACCCGTTTTTACAAGGAGTTAATTAACTACAAACACATGCACAGAAGACTTAAATATCATAAAATTGTAAAACATATAGATATTATTGTTTTTAAACTTTCGTGATTTGAACACATAACGTTTATATAGTACCTACGGGGCTTAAGATAGATACAGATATTAGCATGAAAAATAAGTATGTTAAGAATAAATATAATAAACACTAACGGACATTTCACACACAACACAATCTGACCTCAAACTAAAGAAAGATTGTACTATGGCGACCAGAAACCAGATAGCTGATAATACTTATAGAGTTGTAAACACATACTTATTATACATAGAAACACCCAACACACACACAGGACACAGGACAAATATTTGAATTCATCACACAAACATTTGCAATAGGTGGGAATGGAACTCACGACCCTTCGCAGGCAGACTTACTACCAACTAAGCCAATAACTGTCAAATAAGAATATCTTCTATAACTGTCAAAGATGTTAAGAATAATACCACAATCGTTCATTACTTTCACAATTTGACAGGACATCTTGCACTAAAAATTACTTTCTGTGCATAGAATATGTAGAGCCTTATTGTTTACACTAATGTCTTCCAAGCAACCTTTATATAAACTATCGTAAATCATACTGTGTGATAGTGTCACTAAATGTAGCAGAATGCATGACCATACTTAACAACACCATATTTATACAACCATTTAAGGGCTAACAACACCATATTTATACAACCATTTAAATGTTCTGTATAATTAAACAAACCACTCTTATTCTACACCATTTGTTAATAAATAATAATAATAATAAATATTGGTGGACAATTCACATACAACACCATCTGCCCCAAACTAAGCAAGCCTTGTAATATGGCGGTCAGGTAGCTGATATAATACTTATATAGTTGTAAATACATACTTATTATACATAGAAACACCCAGACACAGTTCAAACATTTGAATTCATCACACAAATATTTGCACTGGGTGGGAATCGAACCCACGACCCTCGGCTTCGCAGGCAAAGTTACTACCCCCCTAAGCCACGAGAGTTGTTAAATCTCAATATATATCCTAAAATATTTGTTTTTAGTTTTGTTGTCATATCTAGCACTTTTTAGCTCTATCTGAGTCGGCACTTTATTTTTCGAGCGTTATCCCCCCAGCTACACGAGGCTTGTTTTTCAAGCTAGTGTTAGTAAACTAGCAAGGTTCGTGTAGACAAAGCTAGCATTGCATATGCATAGCGTTGTCTACACGAATCTAGAAGTACTACCTCGTTAGCTTGCAAACACTAGCTTGCTATCCTAGCTTCAAAAACTAGCCTCGTGTATCTCGGGCATTAAAGATCGCGAGTCTTATTACGACAAGATCAAAGTTTTTAGACCGGGCAACCACACTTTTATTTTTATTTTGTGTGGAAAAAACAAAACAAATTTTTAAAAACTAAACAACAAAAGTTGACATATTCAATGTAGGTACTTATTATACCCATAATATAAAATTAACTACAAATAAAATGAGATAGGTACAAATATCATCATCATCAGCCGCAAGACGCTGAACATATGCCTCCCCCTAGATTTCCACAACGGACGGTCCTGCGCAACCTGCAACCAGCGGTTTCCAGCGACCTTTGTGAGGTCATCTGTCCATCTAGCGACGTAGTAGTAGTGTGTAGTAGACGAGTGAGTAGACCGTCCAACAGTTTTGGTTGGTGGTTGGTACATACATAAATCCTACAAATATCATACATGCAGTAGTGGTAGGACTCTTGGCAGAGTCCGCCTGGGGAAGTACCACACCTTTACCAGATATTCTGCCGCCAAGCAGTAATGTGCAAACATTACTGTGTTCGGGTTTGAAGGGCAACGTTTCCAGAGAAATTACAGGGCTTAGAGATCTTAGATCTCTGGGTGACGAGCGCAGTGCAGTGCTAGGTAATGATTTGGACTGTTCATGTTCCAATAGCTGCGTGGCATGTTGCTTACCATCATTATCTATTAATCAATTATCAATTATATATTAATATCGTCTCGTCAATTCTTTGTTTTTTTTTTAATGCGAATGTTGAATTTTTTATGCTCAATTACCTCAAATAGGCTGAACGGATCGTGTTGAAAGGTTAGAGACAGTTAGATTATTGTCTGAAATAACGTAATACGAGTACCTTATCTTTGCCAAACCATTACGGAAACGGGAACTTAACGGGTGAAACCAGGGCGCTGCTAATGTAAGGTATGGATCATGGGTCAGTTGTATGTACATTGAACTGTGTACCAAATTACTGTGTCTGGGTGTTTCTATCTATACTTATAATAAAACTGTAACGGGTCGAATTCTGTACATTGAAGATATTTTGAAAAAAATTTTTTTGGAGCACTCCATAGTCGATACTGATAGCGAATCTGCATTTTTTTTCTTTCATGTCTGTCTGTCTGTCTGTCTGTCTGTCTGTCTGTCTGTCTTTCTGTATAGGGATCACGCATCACGCCGAAACTACTGATTCAATTCAGCTGAAACTTGGCATGATTTTAGTTTATACTAAGGAAATTGCTGTAGGCTACTTTTGATCCCCAAATTCTGATCGGTTTTCTTGCGGAAGGGGGTGAAAGTCAGAATGTGTATTTGGTTGTAACTCATGTTTGCGTTGTTTAATTTCATTAATTCTTTTTTTGTTAGAAAGAACACATTTTTTATATTGTCCCATCAAAATTTGAACATTATCGGTTTGGCGGTTCGGAAATTACACAAACATTAAATAATAACGACACGCACGGCGCGTTCGGTACATACTAACTTCTAAGTATTCTGTGTATCACAGACGATCCACAGAATATCTAGATTCTAGATTCAAGAAGTGCCCACGTGATCGCGTCGCGTCGTCTTGAATGACAAAATAATTGTCAAAAATATATTTTTGTGTGGAAAAAGGAGGAGGATGAGAACATCTTCCTTCAAACAAGGAGGATGTTCTCAATCGGGTTGCATGTTTTTTTATTTGGTTTTATTTTACACGATAACTCCGCTAATTGTGAGTTGATTTTGATAATTCTTTTTTTGTTTGGTAGAAAATACTTCAGAGGTGATCTTATATTTCGAAAACAGAGAGGTAGTTTTCAAATATCAACAAAAACAAATATCAGCTTAGATTTATCTGTATTTAGTTAGTCGAACGACAGAATTAAATTACCTGTCATTGAAGTAAATGTTTGTTCTTTTGGAGAAAACATATCAGCATAATAAGTAGCAGCATAAACAACCCATTAACCCACTGCTGGACGTCGGGGCCTTCTCTCGCAAGGAGAGAGACAAGGCTATAATCCACCACGCTGGCCCAGTGTCGGTTGGTGGATGACATATGACATATGACTTAGATTCTAGGTACATTTCGGTTTCCTCACGATATTTTCCTTCACCGTTTAATTACCGGCATTACGAACATGACTCAGAAAAGATAGTGGTGCGCGTGGTTTTGAACCCTGGGTCTCCGGATCGACAGTCAGCGTTCTCCCGACTAAGTCAGCTGTAGCTTACTAGACCAGCCGTAACTTAACGTATTATTTCAATCCAAATACTGTTTAAAATTTAAAGGTAGTGTTCAACAAGCTTCGGTAACCGAAGCAGACCGTTGTTAGGGTTCCGTACCTGACTTCGCTGTCCGTCCATCCTTCCGTCTGTCACCAGACTGTATCTTAAGAACGGTGATAGCTAGACAGTTGAAATTTTCACAGACGATGTATTTCTATTGCCGCTTTTAACAAAAATACTAAAACTAAAATAAATATTTAAGAGGGGCTTATTTCCATACAACAAACTTGACTTTTTTACCGTTTCTTGCTCGATACTAATAACGTACCTGTCACTGGTTGACGCTTTCACTATTCACATACTATTAAGTTTTATGTTCTCTTTAAATGTAAGTAATTAAAATAAAATAAATTTTTAAGGGGGCTCCCATACAATAAAATCATTTTATTTGCTAATGGTTCAGAACCCTTCGCGCGCGAGTCCCACTGGCATTTGACCGGTTTTATTTTTTCAAAATTTTTGTAATATCCTATCCTTTCCTAATATTATATGTATAAATATGTCAATATTTAAATTTTTGCTGCTCAATTACGTTGGAATGGCTGAATGTATCGAGTTAAAATTTGAAACATATTCTTGGCTTAGCTTAAGTAACACATAGGGACATATAGATAAGTAACTATACATAGGCAATGTTTGGCCTATGTGTTCTTCCAGACTATAATCTAATTGTATTTCAAATTTCAGCCCGATCACTTGCTACGTTCCGCCATGATTAAGTAACAAACATCCAAACATTGACATTCATAATATTTACAGTTACAGGACAACGTTGGAACGGCTGAACATTTTGGAAGGAATTCGAAACACACGTAGTTTGTACTCAGAAATAGCAAATCGGTTACTTATAGGTTACTGTGACGTCGGAAAGACTAAGCAAATTTGGTAGAAAATTGAAACAGATAACTTATAGTCTGAAATACCACACATAGTTTAGAGTCTAAAATTTCACATGGGGTCTAAGTCTATATTTTCGTTTAACTCCATATTAATCTATAATAAGTATATATTTTTTTGTAAGGAACTTGATGTGATGGTAAGGTAAAAAGCCAAAAATTAAAAATATATGCACCCGTTTGGCGTAGATAATATAGGTGATTGGCGTTCACAATCAAAATAACAAGCAACATTATATTCTCATTAGATGGCGCTAATGCCAGTTTAAATCTAAAAGCACTAAAGGCCATTTAAATCAATGTTTTGCTATTGTGGTATGTATTTTTCTTTCATCACTAGGTGGCGTTACTGGTATTCTAAATTGTACTAATAAGTTTTTGCTGCTAAAATGATTTTGTTGCCAATTTGGATTCTTTCGTTCTTGGTTTTTTTGTGTGTTACTATTAAATTCATACATTAACATTTCACTAAGCCTTGGCTTAGATTTACGGGTTCAACTTGCTTGAGTACCTATCATTAAAACTCAAAACTTTAATCATTTTGATTCCACACAGGCTTCGTTCAAAATTTTACGCGGGCGAAGTCGCGGGTAACAGCTAGAAAACAGCTTGCGGATAAAAAAAGAAAAGTAGGTAATCAGATCATGCACATCAGCTTCAGAATTTTCGTAATGTATCCTATAAAAATCCTACAAACTTAACACTTGCGGCTATGTTCGATACTACGAAACCTTAATAAGTATGTTTGATTTTGTTTAAAAAAACAAAAATAAAGATGATAAAATTAAATATTTTTTTGTGTGGGAAAACAAATTCACTCGGTTTTAAAATGATTACATAATGCAAATATTTTGACGTACGATACTTCCAACTAATTTACACTATAAGTCAGTAACATCTGCTTACGCGAACGAAGTAGCGGGTTCAGCTAGTATATAATATGTATGTATTTACAACTATATAAGTATTATATAAGCTATCTGGCTGCCATAGTACAAGCTTTGCTTAGTTTGGGGTCAGTTGGTGTTGTGTGTGAATTGTCCACCGTTATTTATTTATTTAATTAGCGACCTTATTACTAAAAGGGATCTCTTCCAGGCAACCGTAGGACAGAATGATCAGAAGGACTCTGCGTAGAGCCCTACTACTGCGTAATTATATTGGAGAACTGATGCGTCTTTGGGGCACAGCATGCCCACGCGAGTCCCCACAAATAAAAGTGGTCAAGTGCGAGTTGGGCTCGCCCATGAAGGCTTCCGTAGCAGCAAGTAACATAATACAAAAGTTCTTGTACTTCGTTGTTACTTTAATCAGTGTTTTAACAATAGTCAATTTAGGACGTATTAAAATGTAACTACTTAAGTACTCATTCAAACCAATTTTCGTTGATAGTTTACATGATAACGCACATTACACACTTTTTTATTTTTGTCGTTCTCTTATTTTAGAAGTTACAGGGGGGGGACTTTTTACCACTTTGGAAGAGCACGGGAACGGATATTTTTTATCTTTTATCAATACCATACGTGTGGGGTACTTATCTCTATGGATAGGTCATTATAAATGATATTGAGGTTTCTAACATATTTTTTTTCTAAACTGAATAGTTTGCGGGATCCCGAGCCCGACTCGCACTTGACCACTTTTATTCTAACTATAGTTTTGTAGATACCCATAACTTTACAGTTACTTTCACCTAAAGCGGCTTTAGCTTGATCTTTCAAAGTAGCTAAGTTATTTCTGATACAAAACATCGACTTACAGGTGTAAACCATATATCGCTTACCATTCGCCGGGCGCCGGACCGTCATCTTGTTTGCTGCTTTTATAATAAAATCTCTGGAGGTGTGAGATTTGTGGCCCCTTTCGAAAAGGTGTCGACAGTTTGGACAAAGAATAAAATAACAGCAGATGGAAACAAAAAATCTAATCATGCACTCCTTTCGAATGCGTAGAATCGATTGTGTTGTGGGGTAATCAATTGTTTTGTAGAGGTAGGGCTATATGCAAAGTCCGCCTGGGGAAGTACCATAGCTTTGTCAGTTATTCTACCACCAAGCAGTAGTGCAAATATTACTGTGTCCCGGTTTGAAGGTCAAAGTTTCGAGAGAAATTACTGGGCTAAGAGGTAAAATGTCTTATAGCTCCGGGTGAGAAGCGCAGTGCGGTGCTAAGTAATGATTCGGACTCTTAAATATATTTTACAAATAGTGACGAGACGTGCATGACATGTGCCTGATGGTAAGCAACAGTCCTGCCACATAACAGCACAGTGACACGCAGCTATTGGAACAAGAATAGTCCAAATCATTACCTAGCACTGCACTCCGCACACCCCGTCAGCCAGAGATCTAAGATGTTATACGTCTAAGCCCTGGAATTTATCTGGAAACATTCCCCTTCAAACCGGAATACAGTAATATTTGCACATTACTGCTTGGTGGTAGAATAGCTGCCAAAGGTATGGTAGTTCCCCAGGCGGAATCTGACAAGAGTCTTACCACTACACGCTACAATAGTAGTGTGTTCTGTTATGGGCAGGCATGCTGCTTACCATCAGGCACATGTCCTGCTCGTCTTGTCACTCTAGTCTATGTTAAATAAGCAGCAAATCTCTCTACAGATTGGCTACCGATCGCTTATTGGCAGACTACCAGCCAGAGGGATCGCTAACATCAGATCCATCAGATCCGGAGAGGTTAGCAATCAATTCCACAGAGCAGAAGAGGTACCCAACAATGGATCGATACAGGCTGAAAACGAGGTAATGACTAGCAACGCCCCGTGGTTTTACCCGCGTAGTTCCCGTTCCCCTTATTAACCCGGGATAAAAAGTAATCTATAAGTTCTTCCAGACTATTATTTATCAGTGTCCTAAATTTCAACTGGATCCGTTCAGGCCGGAAGCCAGGCAGGAAGCCAGAAATTAATACATGATGAATCAGATGACATATATGATACAACCGATTAAAAGTTAAAAATGAAAAAAGAAGAAGAAGACTTTATCAGCTGACTATTATTATCATTGTATAAATTCAGACCAATGGAAACTGCGTTGCCAGACATATTGCATGCCTCTAGAAGAAGAGGCCAGTTTGTATGGGTCAATTATTTAAATGTTTTGTATCATCTTATCTTACCTGCAAACAGCAATAAAGATTTTTGTATTTGTATTTGTAGGCGTTGCGACGTGATTGAGCCACAAACATCCAAACATTGACATTGACTGGCCTAGCTTAGACGTGGCTTAGTGGGTAGTAACTCTGCCTGCGAAGCCGAGGGTCGTGGGTTCGATTTCCACCCAGTGCAAATATTTGTGTGACGAATTCATATGTTTGTACTGAATCTGGGTGTGTTCTATGTATAATAAGTATGTATTTAACTATATTTAAAGTAAGTATTATAAAAATATTTTAAGTATTATATCAGCTATCTGGCTTCCATAGTACAAGCTTTGCTTAGTTTGGGGTCAGATGGTGTTGTGTGTGAATTGTCCACCAATATATTTATTTATTTATAATATTACTTGATTAAGCTTAGGGAATTTTACTTGACCGATAGGAGTATCAGCCGAGTAGCCTTCCCAAGTCTTCCAGTCTCTTTCCCCAACTACTACACGCACCGCTACTCAAGGGGGAGAGAAGCGCGAGTAGAAGCTCCCCTGCAAGGCCGGGATTCGCATGATTGCCTGAAAATTTGCCTTGGTGGTATCTTGTTACGTAATGACCAGGGTGCACCACAAGGAGGTTTCCGAGCACCTCCAACTTACACATCTGTTTCATTTATAATCAACGTCTTTCACGTATTTGTTATAGATGTTAGCGCAGTCTAGCCTATGCTTTAGAGATTAGTGTAACTTTCGCTTTATCTACGTTATCAGTAAGAACTGTTATGTTTGTGAGGAATCCATGGCAACCATTGATCGAATACTGCTTATAATTTATTTCCGTATTTTCAACATTTACTTACAACGTGCCAAAAACCGGCTCAATAGGGAAGATCCAGTTATAATATTTATCGATATATTGTGACTGAAATGTTTAAAAAAAGCCCTCATAACTTCGCAATAATGAGTTAAAGCTTGTTTGGCTACGTACTTGGTTTTTAAGCGTGGTTGGTATTGTTGTTTCCGCCCTATTTATAATTATGTTCTAGCCTTTGAGGATCCCTAAAAATTAAAGCTTATCTATCAAGCTATGTTATGCTAAAAACATGAAAAAGGGTTTCAGCAAAGTTTTTATTTTAAATGACGATTTTTAATAATAATTAAAAATTATTAAAAAAAATATTAAATAATAATTAAAAAGCGGACTCGTGTCGCGGTCTCCGCGCGAATCGCTAACTTTATCTAAGGTTATATTTGTACAGGTATACATTCTTTTATTGCACAAATTAATTGCATTTTTGAATGAAAATGGAATTAGAGTTCATAAAAGCAGAGTCTAAGAATTTACCGGAACTTTCTGTTGACATGTTTTTTTTTTATTGAAAGTGCAGAGTTTTCGAGTGTAGAAATGAAAGGTACTACGAGCAAACTACTCGTATTACGGTATGTATAAATTTAATCACAGTGAGGTTTTGTATTTTATTCAACAGCTTCTTCTACCAACGATCTCTATCTATACATCGATGGCTTCAACACACAGTTGTTTCAGGTCAACAAGAAAATCTCATGGCCCCAACGCAAGCACTTATGTCCAAATCAAAAGGAGGGAGAATCGTGTACAGTTAAAAGTCGAGGCGCAAAGTACGTAAGCTACGGCTGGTCTAGTCGGGAAAACGGCGACTGGCGATCCAGTGCTCCCAGGTTCAATTCTCACACGCACCACTGTCTTTACAAAGTCGTCTATTTTATGCCCCTAACTTAAAACGATGAAGGAAACCAACGTGTACCTAGAACCTTTCAAAGTCGTGTGTCATCACAGCATGGTCCAGTGCTGAGCCAGCGTGTTTGATTAGGGCTTAGGGCCTTGGCCTCTCTCCTTGCGAGAGAAAGCCCCGAGTCTCAGCTGTGGGAACATTTAGTGGGCTCCTTATAATATAATTGAGGAAAATAGACTTCTTATTACGGAGCGAAAAATATTCCGGAAAATTTTAGGGCCAGCAAGAAAAGAAGATGGTAGCTGGAGGATGAGGAAGAATGCCGAAATTGAAAACCTAGTGGCTGAACCTAACATCTTGGGTGAAACCAAATCTTATAGACTTCGCTGGCTCGGTCACTTAGAGAGAATGGCAGAGGATCAAGCTGGTAAGCGCGCCTATTTAGGTGTCTCAAATGGTCGACGACCGGTGGGACGTCCCAGATTCCGATGGAAAGACCAAGTGGAACGAGACATACGTGAGCTTCAAGCCTCTGTATCATGGCAGGAAAAGGCTCAAAACAGAGATGAGTGGTGTCTTTTGGTGTCAGCGGCCAGGACCCACTTTGGGTCGTTGAGCCAAGTTAGTTAGTTATAATATAATTATTTATTTATTCAAAACCTTGGATAATATGTAAAAATTTTGTACAAAACATATTTCAAAATCGAAACTTAATTAACTATGAAAACCGTTGACAAACAAAATTAAATATGTCCAAAGACAGACAAGAGTAACGTCATCGGAACTGACGACCTGAGGGTCTACCGCCGAACTAAAACTAGCTTGGCTTTGATATTGCTCTCCCTTTTCTTTTCACTTGAAATGATAGAGACAACAATCCCAAAGCCGATTTAGTTAGGCGGTAGAAGGGATGGACATCTACGCTCTTTCTACCAAAAAAGTAATTTCGAAATAAACTCGCGACTTTCCTACTCTGGTTCTACTTCGATCAATGTATAATATATGCATACTCGTAAAATAGTGGCAAAACACTGATCATTTTAAAGGTTTCTAATGTGCTGTCATCAATTTACACATTCTCTGCACTTACATTGCAAACGCTGGCTGAACCCTACGAGACAGATCAAAAAAATGTACTGCAGTATTACAACCTTCAAAAAGGTCCACAAAAAAGTACACGACAGTATTTATATTATGGATCCATCTCTTAGGGATAAACCATAATAACCATTTTCAATAGGTGCATATTAATATATTTAGTATAGTATCAACAAGACACCTATGCAAAGCCGGGCCTGGTCGCTAGTTAATCATCAAAACAATTTGATAATGTGACTAAAACAATAAAATTATTATAATGACTAGCGGCCCGCCCCGGCTTCGCACAGGTACATACACACACACATACACCCTTTTTTGTATCGGGTTTCAAAAAAAAAGTAAAATTATAAAGGAAGTTTGATTTTTTATGAATTTTTTTTATTAATGTTTTTTGTATTTTTTATTTTGAAATTTTATACATATATATATTATTTACAAAACAAAAGCCATTAGTTTTAGTGAGTCAGAGCTTCCCTGTAAACGATATTTGAAGTAGTTTTATTTTGTGGCAGCAAAGTAAATTGATATTCAGGAGCTCCGACACGTGATAGGCCAACATACAGTTGGCCATGAGTGAAACATTCTTTTCGTAGATCGATCCCTAATAATTCGAAGGTTTGGCCCTGGGACTTGTTAATAGTTAACGCGAAAGATGATTTCACCGGAAACTGAAGTCGTTTAAAAGGGATTGGCAGATCAGTTGGAATCATCGGTATCCTCGGTATATGAGCTAGTTGACCAGCTGCTGGGCCAGTGATAAAATTTTGTTCAGCAAGCCGCTGCGAACGCTCGATACTTGACTCTCTAGCACGCGATTGCGACGCGTATTCTCTCCGACTTGCAAGGCGATTTTCAGTTTCTGATGAAGATTCCTCATTACGCCGTATTTTTATTGCACTCGCCTGGGAACTATGTTTAGAAAGTTGAGATCTTGATCTTTTTGGCATTTTTGAGCATTATAAAATGAAAAATAGAAGGAAATAAATAATTAAACAGGCTTTTACTACATTTTTGCTTATTGAACTATATGAAGTACCTACTAAGCTGTTTGAATAATTAAAATATAATATTTATTATCAGGTAAGTAGTAGGTACTTATTGAAAGAAAATTAAAAATATGGGCTTAGAAAACTACCTTTACTAAATTTTTGCTGAAATTTTGAACAGGAATACCTATAAAATACTACTATTAGCAGTTTGAATAGTTACATTAAAATATAATATTTATTATCATATACTTAATTACCTAAAATTTTTTCAAGCTATTATATATATTATTTCAAGCATACGATCACGCACACGACCACTGCATAAGGAGCCGATCGCGCGAGTGAGCCGCGCGGCACTTTATTTTATTACATTGACTCCCCGTACCCCAGTGACGCTTACATGGAGCCTACATCGCATGCTGGCTAGCTGAGCGCGGTGAGCGACAACCACGCGACTTTTTTCTAATACTTGCATTGTTAAACTCGTGATATCTTCCGAATGAAATGTAAAAAAATATGAAAAGGTATTTAAGCCGTCTTGAATATAAAGTAATTTATTTTGATAAGGATTAATACCAAGGTACAAATGAAGAGCCTTTTCAAGAGGCGGCATATATATAAATTAATATTTTAGAATGAAAAACTGCTTACTGTGACATAATAACTATAATATTTAGATATATGCTGTCGCGACACTTTTTGTAGATAATGATGAGTTCTGCAAAGTCGTAGTAAATGATTTTGTTCTATCATCAATAGTTTTCGCAGCGCACGCAACGTAAAGAATTTTTCAGGTCTTTTTTTTAACCCCCGACAAAAAAAGGGGTGTTATAAGTTTGACGTCGATGTCTGTCTGTCTGTCTGTCTGTCGGTCTGTCTGTCTGTCTGTCTGTCTGTCTGTCTGTGTGTGTGTCTGTCTGTGGCACCGTAGAGCTCAAACGGATGGGCCGATTTCGATGCGGTTTTTTTTATTTGAAAGTTAATATCCGTGCGGGTGTTCTTAGCTATGTTTGGTTAATATCGATTCAAAATGGCCGCCTCCACAAAATGGCGGACAAAATATTTCTTCACAACCTACCTCAATATGGGTATCAAATGAAAGGGCTTGACTAGTAGAGTACTAAACACTATAACAAATTTCAAATCCAAGATGGCCGCCACCACAAAATGGCGAATTATATAATATTGTTCACTACTGCCTCAATATGGGTATCAAATGAAAGTGCTTGATTAGTAGAATACTTTGCACTATGACAAATTTCAAATCCAAGATGGCCGCTACCACAAAATGGCGAATTACATTTCCTTTTTCACAATTCCCTTAATATAGGTATCAAATGAAAGGGCTTGACTAGTAGAATGTTCTACAGATAACAAATCTAAGGTAGTCGGGGGTTAATCAAAATTTTTAATTTTGTTCTTGTTACACCTTATGTTACATTATTGGAGTTTTAGTAAGGATTCCTAATTTTTTTAAATATAATATAGCCTATGTTACTCGGGGATAATGTAGCTTTCCAAAGGTGAAAGAATTTTTGAAATCGGTCTAGTAGTTTCGGAGCCTATTCATTACAAATAAACAAACAAACAAATCTTTCCTCTTTATAATATTATTATTATTATTATTCACGTATTTATTTATTTCCTTAGGTTAAAGTTTTTACAATATTTATATAAAACAACATAAAAACATTATAAAAACCTAAACCTAGTTTGCCGCCAGCAGCGGGGCAGGGCCCAAGCTACCGGTGGTTAGGGCTGCAGACTGAGGAACCTCCTGACGATGCGCGCTGTGTCGAGGATGACCGCCTTCTGCATCTGGCCCTTAACCCAACCGTCTAGCGAAAGTCTCTTGAGATGTTGGTCGAGACTTTTCGCTATAAGGCCGTTTGCCGACACGACTATTGGGACTATGATCGTCGAATCAACATCCCACATGGCGGTAACCTCGTGAGCCAAGTCAAGGTACTTGCTAAGCTTGTCCTTTTCGGCTTTCACGAGGTTCTCGTCATGTGGTACGGTGATATCAACGATCACAGCCCGGCGCTGAGACCGGTCTACCAGCACGATATCAGGCTTATTGGCGACAATAGTCCTGTCCGTGATGATAGAGCGGTCCCAGTAGAGCAACGCACGACCATTCTCGAGAACTGGCAGAGGTGCGTACTTATAGTACGGCACCTCGCACTCGACAAGGCCGTATCGAAGAGCAAGTTGCTGGTGGATGATCCTGGCTACTAAGTTATGCCTGTGCAAATACTCGCCGTTAGCAAGATGCGAACAACCGGAAATAATATGACGAAGTGATTCGCCTGGACGGCGGCATGCCCGACAAATGTCGACCGTACCGTCCTTCATTATATATTTCCGGTAGTTGTTCGTCTTGACAACCTCGTCAGCAATTGCACAGGCAAACCCTCGGTTTCTCCGAAGAGGTCCCCGAAGCGCAGCCAGTTCACCGACGCGAGCAGATTCACATCGGGTCCCGTTAGGGCCCGATAGAACCGCCCGTGCAGCTCCTTGCTCTTCCATACTTCCTGCGGTCATCAGTGCTGAGCACCGATGGTTTGCGCCAGTTCTCGTTTGCCATTGAAAGAGGCGTGAGCTTCTGTCAACTGCCACAACATCGCGATGCATCCCGGACTCGCTGTTGCGAAAATAATCCCTGAGACTGCATACCTCGCGGTTGTGAAGGTTCTTGGCATTTAAAAGCCTCGACCTCCCATTTCCGCGGGATATACAGTCTCATAACAGACGAGCGCGGGTGTAGCATTCGGTGTGTTGTGAGCAGTTGACGGACCTTTCTGTCCAGGGCGTCGAGTTCAGTCTGAGTCCATCTCAGTATGCCAAGGAGTATATCAGCAGAGGCATTACCCAACCGTTGAAGGCTCGCACCTTGTTACCGCCTGACAGAAGACTTTTGAGTACTTTTGTCAGCCGGCACAAGAAGCGCTCCTTCACCGATTTCTTAATGTCATCTGCTGATATACCCAAAGACTGTGACATACCGAGATATTTGTAGCTCTCGTCTTCGGAGAGATCTGAGAGTTATAGTCTCGGAAAGTTGTAAATTCTCTGAATTTACTATTTTTCCTCGCTGTACATGCATGACCGCACATTTGTCACACCGAACTCCATCTTGATGGCGTTACTAAAACCTCCGTGGTTTTTAATAGCTCCAACAAGTCTTGGCGTTTCGGTGCAAAAGTTTGAGGTCGTCCATGTACAGCAAATGAGATATAACCTCACCTCCTCTACGAAGACGATAACCCAACTCTGAATCCTTCAACAGAGTGCTGAGAGGATTCAGACTTAGGCAGAACCACAGGAACTTAGACTGTCACCCTGAAAAATGCCTCTTTCAATCTTTATCAAGTCCTCCGAATCAAATGAGCTGTCTACACTACCTGGTTGACGAAGGACTGTGACCCACTGTCCCATGCATTTGCTTAGAAAAGATTTTAGAGTTGGATTTATTTTGTATAACTCTAAAATCCTTTCCAGCCATGAATGGGGCACCGCATCATAGGCCTTCTTGTAGTCAATCCAAGCAGTGGAGAGAGCTCCTTTGTTTCGTTTGACTTGCTGGCAAATGGTCGTATCAATGAGGAGCAGCTCCTTAGTACCACGGGACCCAATCTTACATCCATTCTGAGAGGAGGCCAAAACGTTATTTGCAACTATGTGCGCGTTAATTTTGCTCTCAAAATGGATGTAAGCAGCTTATAGATGGTAGCTAAGCAAGTAATGGGTCTGTAGTTCTTCGGTTCCGTGGTACTACCAGACTTATGGAGCAGGAAGGTGACTCAGGTGGTCATGAAACTGGGAAGAGAACCCGTCTCGAGGGCTTTTTGAAATTGTGTTGCCAAACATTCATGTGAGCATCGAAACCACTTTATCCAGAAGTTGTGCAATCCGTCCGGCCCAGGACTTTTCCAGTTCTGAGTCGTCCGGATAGCACAACTAACGTCTACGGAGTCTATTGTTATAGACTCCATGGGTTCGATAGACTCACATGCACGTTCGATAACACGCATCCAGCTCCTCCGTGTGCTCTACAGGCACCGACCAGATGCTGCGCCAGAAGTTTTCATAGCGCTGGCATCCGGTAGCTGCCCGTCGTTCACACGTTGACTAGTTCCTTCCCAGTTTCGGTACACCTTCCTTTGATCACTCTGAAAGTCGCGATTTTGTCGATATCGATCCACACGCTCTCTGTAGCGGCGAATACGGTTTGCCCACGCATAAACTTTCTGCTTCAGGTAGTCAATACGTTCTGTAGCATTGGCAAGATAGTGCTGGGGACGGATACCAGTCCCAGCGAACGCCTGTGCTACGAAACGCATGACTCGGGGACGACTGTTCCCCTGACTGAAGCAGATTAGCTTTGCAATAAGAGTCCTGAATTTGCTGATACGCCGTTCTATTCGTATTTGCCATTCGGGTACATTCCCAGCGGTTCGCGTTGTACGGTCAGTGTCTGGGAACTTGACACGTGCAACGCGACACGCCGCGATAGCACCACAGTATAGAATAGAATGGGTATCAGTCAAATCTTTGCTAGCTACCAGGTAGGGTACTAGCAAAGTATTCAGGGCTCCCATCATTATTATTATTATTATTATTATAGTATAGATACCAAAGCATGTGTTCACTCCAATTACTCGATGTTTAAGGGTTAACCCCGGTAAAAAAATAGGCCAATACATCTCCTGGCAACATCCAGAATCATAATCTGCATGCTTTTCCGAGTACAAAACCGTACAGCGAGTGCGGTCCCCATATTTTGCACACTCAGCTCCACCCAGCGCCCGCTCTGAAATAGGAACAGTGAATGTGGTTGGTCAAGATGTTCAAATTCGACCAACAGCTCGTGAGAACAAACTTCTGTGTCAAATCCCACCATTCGTCAGTTTACCCGGGAACTTTCTCACCCCAAACTAAGTACAATACAAGAACAAAATTTTTAATTTTGATTAACCCCCGACTGCCTCGGATTTGTTATCTGTACAACATGCTACTAGTTAATACCTTTCATTTGATACCCATATTAAGGGAGTTGTGAAAAAATTTATGTATTTCGCCATTTTGTGGTAGCGGCCATCTTGGATTTAAAATTTGTCATAGTGCAAAATATTCTACTATATAGTCAAGCCCTTTCATTTGATACCCATATTGAGTTAGTAGTGAAACAAGAACAAAATTAAAAATTTTGATTAACCCCCGACTACCTCGGATATCGGATTTGTAATCTGTACAACATTCTGCTAGTCAAGCCCTTTCATTTGATACCCATATTAAGGGAATTGTGAAAAAGGAAATGTAATTCGCCATTTTGTGGTAGCGGCCATCTTGGATTTGAAATTTGTCATAGTGCAAAGTATTCTACTAATCAAGCCCTTTCATTTGATACCCATATTGAGGTAGTAGTGAAAATATTTGTATAATTCGCCATTTTGTGGTGGCGGCCATCTTGGATTTGAAATTTGTTATAGCGTTTGGTACTCTACTAGTCAAGCCCTTTCATTTGATACCCATATTGAGGTAGGTTGTGAAGAAATATTTTGTCCGCCATTTTGTGGAGGCGGCCATTTTGAATCGATATTAACCAAACATAGCTAAGAACATCCGTACGGATATTAACTTTCAAATAAAAAAACCGCATCGAAATCGGCCCATCCGTTTGAGCTCTACGGTGCCACAGACAGACACACACACACACAGACAGACAGACAGACAGACAGACAGACAGACAGACAGACCGACAGACAGACAGACAGACAGACATCGACGTCAAACTTATAACACCCCTTTTTTTTGTCGGGGGTTAAAAATAACATGATTCGCCATTTTGTGGTGGCGACAATCTTGGATTTGTTTTTTTTTTTTATGTATAGTATTCTACTAGTCAAGCCCTTTCATTTGATATCCATGTTGAGGTAGGTTGTGAAGAATTATTTTGTCCGCTATTTTGTGGAGGCGGCCATCTTGAATCGATATTAACCAAACATAGTTAAGAACATCCGCACGGATATTAACCTTCAAATAAAAAAAAACGCATCGAAATCGGCCCATCCGTTTGAGCTCTACGGTGCCACAGACAGACACACACACCAAAAAAAGGGGTGCTATAAGTTTAACGTCGATGTCTGTCGGTCTTTTTTTAATTGCATGCGGTTTTTTTTATTTTCTTTTTTTTATGATTAATATTCGTGCGGATGTTCTTAGCTACGTTTGGTTAATATCGATTCAAGATGGCCGCCCCCACAAAATAGCGGAGAAAATATTTCTTTACAACCTACCTCAATATGGGTATCAAATGAAAGGGCTCAACTAGTGGAATACTATACATTATAAAAAAATCAAATCCAAGATGGCTGCCACTACAAAATGGCGAATTATATTATTTTCTTCACTACTATCTCAATATGGGTATCAAACGAAAGGGCTTGACTAGTAGAATACATTGCACTATGACAAATTTCAAATCCAAGATGGCCGCTTCGACAAAATGGCGAAATACATTTCTTTTTTCACAACTCCCTTAATATGGGTATCAAATGAAAGAGCTTGACTAGTAGAATGTTATACCGATAACAAATCCGATGTAGTCGGGGGTTAATCAAAATTTTTAATATTGTTCTTGTATGAGATTTAGAGAATTTGATGCTGAAAACCTATCTTCAGATATCCTATGTAAGGATTTACTCTTTAGAGTTATTTAATGTTGCTTTACCGTATTTATAATCTGTGTGATATTCATTGGATTATCTATGCCCCGTAATATTTTTAATCAACTGAATATCTCCCGCGCTTTTTAAAAGATATGCAATCGAACGTAATACAAGATACGATTTATTGTTTAACATCCCATTAGCATTATAAATTGAAGCAAACGCTTTTAATTTTCTAAGATAATGACCTCATCCTTCACCTGTAGCCTACCGAAATTTGGAATGAAATTTCGGCGTTATGCCATAGTCATCTAAACTTATAATATAACTGTCGCTCCGTTCGGCTACGCTATTTTTTAAATGTTTTCATCATGAAATGGGATGGTTCCAGGGCTGGATGGAGCAACAACTATTCCAAAAGAAGCTCTACCATATTGTAATCTAGTTAGCGCCTGCCTTTATATGCTTAGCAATTAAGAGACAATCATTTCTCAAACGATATTTAAAGGAGCGGACCACGAATGAAACCTTATGGTATAATTATAATTTATATTTATCCTTTATTATTATACTGCTAGTTATACTATAAAGGCTTGTTCGCATTAGGCTAGTAATTTAGCCTAGTGGCGAGTAATTTAGCTACTAAACGTGTATGGACAGTGAAAATTTAGTCGAGTAGTTTAGGAAGTGATTTAGTCGAGTCAATCCATTTTGTTCTATTTTCAACGGGCGAGTAGTACCCCCCACCACGCGTTCGTTGCGAACGGTGCGCTCATTGGCTCGCCAATTAAACAGGTTCGAACTTGTTGAATTAGTCTGGAGAGAAAAATAACTTCAAACAATTTTCCAAATACGAAATTGTCTGTGGAATAACTTATTTTATTGATCACACAAATTTCCTCATTCACCCGTTCTAAAATAGCCATTACGATTTGAAAAGATTAGCTTATTCATTCATTTATTTTATTGCGTTGTAGGATCTTCATGTTGCGAAACGCTACTCACTTGTGAACTGTACTAAAGCACGGTGCGAACGATTTTTTAATAGTAGCGAGTATTTTAGCTACTAAATTACTCTCTACTAGACTAATTTGCTAACCTAATGCGAACAAGCCTTAAGACAGGGTATAAACAAAGTCTCAGGCTAGGTATTTACTCTTCGTTTTCCCCGATTGGGAAAAGGTTTGTGGAATCGTGACAGCTATCCGCGATATGAAAGCTAGAGCCATAGTTTAATTGTGATTTTTAAACGAGTTCCAAAAAAGAGGAGGTTGTCAATTCGATCACGATGTTTTGTTTTTATGTATGTTACCTGATTTCTCGAGAATCCCCGCACCGATTTTAAAATTTCTTTTTGAGCTCGGATACGGGTATGCTTCCCGAATGGTCCCATATAAATCTTATCGAAATCGGTCTGGTGATATTTGAAATATGAACCATAAACTATGCGAACAATTTTCTGGATGTTACGTCATCCATGCTTATGCTTATGCTACCTGATCGTAGATATCTGCGATTGTTGTTATTTGCTATTGTTGTTGTTTTGTTAGTTGCTATTGCTTATGAACATCTGCAAAATCGGAAACGCTTTGTGTGCATGCATTAAATTTACGAGAACTATAAATTGTCTGATTTAAAATTGTCACCTACTTATGTATCTCAATATACGGATATTGTCAAAACCTCAGATTTGGGAGGAAATGTTAAGTAATGTTAGACGGACCATAAGCGCCATCTATCATTTCCTTGTTTTTATCTCAAAAAAGTATCTTTATCTATAAACGTGGTAGAAGGTAGAAGTGTCTTGTTCCGTGTCCGTTATTTTTCGGGGATCCACTATTGTTCAGTACTAATGCCGCATGACCAACTGACTGATTTAGTTCACTCTTACCCGAATTGTATGTTACATATTCAACGATTTTAATATACTTCGTATTTTTGCAGTGAACATTTCTTTACCATCGTTGTAATTTGAAAAACAATGAAACGAAAAATCGACAATAAAAATAAATTTAAGCATTACTTTAGAAATGGTCATGCAGCATTACTGAACAATAGTGGATCCACGAAAAATAACTGTCACGGAACAAGATAATCGATGAACTAATTCGCATAGTTCACTAAAACTTAAGGAGTGCATCTTCATACTCATCGTTTGGTAACTAATGTCCCAACGTGGTCCCAACACTATTACTTTTTTATCTATTCTTGGCAATATTTTTTTTTACTATAATAGGTTCGCACTTGACCACCATCTCGCCTGATGTTAAGCGATGATGAGATCTACGATGGAGCGTGCTTACCTAGAAAAAAGCGATTCACTCTCGATTTGAAGACACCAAGATTGTAACCATCAGGGAAAACCCACTCAGGCAACGCATTCCACAACCTAGACGTTCTTATCACAAACGTGGAGTCAAATCTCTTCGTTGGAGTTTTTGGAACATCAACCATGAAACGATGTCGCCCTTTTGTGGAACGAGAAGTCCGATAGAAGAAAGGGCAAGGTGGTATTAGATCATGCAGATCAGTTGCAAACTCTCCGAAGTGTATCCTATGAAAACCCGATAAGCTAGCGATTTTGCGGCGATGATCAAGACTTTGAAGTCTTTTACCTTTTACGCACAAGAGTGTCATTGCCTATGAGTCTTTTGGCACATCTCTCAATAGATTCCAGAGTCCCCAGCTGATACTTAGCCGATCCATCCCAAAGGTGCGAACAGTACTCCATACAGGAGCGAATCTGTGCTTTGTATAACGTGAGCAACTGTTCAGAATTGAAGTATCTTCGCACCTTTGAGAGGACACCCAGTTTTTTGGCGGCTAATTTAGCCTTAGACTCAATATATGTGCCAAAGTTGAGCGTCGATGACAAAGAAACGCCCAAAAGCTCGAGATGGTCAGTAACCAGCACGAACACGCCTCGAAAAGTAGAACGGACTCCTTTAAGCGGAGAACAAACACGCCTGTGTCTTTCCTTCGTTAAACCTGGCTAAATTGGCATCGCCCCATTTCGAGACTGCCTCTAGGGCCAAGTTCAAACGCTCGATCATATTCTCTCTCAGTAGCTGAGTTTGTTGCCCACTGGCTCTTGCGCTAGATATATAACTCTCTACAACGGTGCTATCATCTGCGTACCCAAAAATACCGGGCTTCAACAGATCGTTGATATATAGCAGGAAGAGCGTCGCAGAGAGTACCGACCCTTGAAGAACTCCGGCATTGATAGCCATTTGATCCGACGAGCAGCCATCATTGACGACTCGTATGGATCGATCCCTCAAGAAGTCCGATGGGTGGATTGATCTATCTGTCAATCACCTTTGCCTTTTATATATATACTTAGATAGATAGAAAATAGATACAGTTTTGGATATCATTATGTCAATTGTCAATTCAATTGAAGTACATTTTTTTAATACCTATTGTTTCAATTTCAATGCTTGTCAAATTCAGTTACATTTATATGCACCATGGGTCAACTTTAATTTTACTTAATTGCTTAATTAAATACTTATAATAATTTTAATTTATCCTACTTTAGAAATATCACTCAGTACTTTTTGAGGATTCATGACAGTAACATAATTTCAAAACAATAGTACCTGACGATAGATAAACTCGTGGACCAGGCAATACTTTACCTGGTGATCCAAATTTAAGTTGTTTTCTAGTGGTCGGATTGGTTTGGTTATTTTATACTAGTGAGACCATTCTAGTGCGAAAAAGATTACAAAGACCTGAACATCGCCACAAAATTGCTAGTTTAGTTTTTTATCGGATACGCTTCGGAGAGTGTGTTTAACTGATCTGCTGATGTTTTAATACTACCTAACCCATTTTTCTATCGAACTTCTCATAGCTCAATGAAGCGGCATCGTTTCATAGTTGATGTGCTAAAGACACGGACGAAGAGGTTTGACTCTACTTTTGTGATAAGAACGTTTAGGATGTGGAATGAGTTGCCTGAGAGGGTTTTCCCCGATAGTTATAATCTTGGTGTCTTCAAATTGAGAGTGAATCGGTTTCTTTTAGGTAAAGACGCTCCATCGTAGACTGCATTGTCGCTTAACATCAAGCGAGATGGCGGTTAAGTGTAAACCTATAAAAGTTACAAAAAACAACAGAAATTGTAGTTCCCCGTGGTAAATCTGGGATAAAACTGAGTCTAAATCATCGTCAATCTGGCTGTTGAAGGGTGAACACTGTGTCCGGTTTAATAATTACTAACTCAACAAATAGTGAATTTAAAGAAGTAAAACTCCCAAATACATCGAAGAGGAGGCCATCAGCAACCGCAGTGAGTGTTATCACAACATACCTATTACGGGAAATCCATAAAAAACACATAGAAGTTTCGGAAATTGAATGGTAAAGCTACATTGTAAATCTTTCTACCCTATCATCACATTTGGATTGCGCTTTCTACCTGGAAATCACCAAAATAACTAAATTCCACACAAAAACAAACATAACCTTGAGATTTCGAGTTTTGACACATCTCCACATCTGACATTGAGAGGGTTACCATAACTCAAAAATAGTTCTGATCTACGGAACTACGGAAAATCTACGGAATAAATTTACTTCCTACCGAATCTCAGTCTAGTGACAAATATTTGTGGTTACAAGTCGGCAAATAAATAAAAACTGAAATAGCTTCGAATTGTTTGGAATTTTACTGCACATTTTTAAACTTTAAAAATGAATGCGGTATGTGCAGGATGCAAACAAGTTATAACTAATAAATTGCGTCAAATTATATGTGTATCATGCAATAATGCTTTCCATCAAATTTGTGTGAAGCCCTCAATAATGGACGCGGCTAAAATGCGAGACTTCCAGTGCCCGGATTGCCTGATTAAGGTACCAAGAGGGGAAAGATCGATGCCGCGTGTGGTGGCCTCACCCGGGTCCACTGCTGCAAACGGCGCGAGTTTAACGCCTCGAGCATCGAAGCGACCGGCACTCGGTTCTCCAAATGCAAGTCCCGTAAATATTGACGCCACGGGCGAGCCCACCATTGCCTCTGAACTGCGATTGATTCGGCAAGAAATGTGTGAGCTAAAGATCATTTTGACGGAAAGTATGGCGAAGTGTTTTGAACAAATAGATGATTTCGAACTCAGAATTAAAGCTGTGGAGGAAAGTGTCGCGCTCATCCCGACGCTGGTAAATACAATAGCTGACCTACGGATTGAGTGTGACCAACAGGCACAACGCGGAATGAAGAACGAACTTGAAATTATGGGAATCCCAGAAATGCCGAATGAAAACATAACTCACACGGTCCTGGTCACTGCCGCTAAAATTGGAGTGGATCTGTCTGAGATGGATATCGATTGGGTGGCTCGTTCTGGCCCCAAAAACAGGCCCAATGCAAAATCCACAAAACCAGAAGAAAACGCAAAATTACCTAGACCGGTTATTGTAAAGCTATTAAGGAAATCAAAAAGGGACGACTTGCTGAAAGAAGCTAGAAAGCGTAGTGGGTTATCCAGTGCTGATATTGGGTTTCAGGAACCTGTTAACAAGATATATTTTAACGAACGACTCACTAAAGCCAACCGGATTTTATTTCGAGACGCCAGAGCCCAGGCTAAAGTTAATGGTTTCCGTTACTGCTGGGTCAGAGATGGCCGAGTATTGGTGCGTAGAGAACAAGGAAGACCGGCCATTACGATTAGCAACTCAAATGATCTCGGAAAAACATTCGCCTCTTCCTCCGCTGCTCAAGCCTGAATCTGGAAGATCGTCAATCAAGCTGATAATCGCTGTAATAGCTCTGTGCCCTTATAGGTTCAATCACATCTCGCATTTTAACTACAACACAGAACACCAATATCAAGTAAAATTTGAAAAATATGTATTGACTAAAATAACATGTAGAACTATCAACACACACAAAATACACATTCTCACTTACAAAACAATCGGACCTCAACAACAGACAAGGATTGGAAAATCATCATATCACAAAACTACAATTTCCAGTATGCTATCAATGTTATCATATATACTTCAATTCGCAAAGTATAATCTAGTCATAAATCCCGGAAGGATAGACCACGATGACAATCAACACAAGAGAAACTTACACGCTTTGTTATCTTTAATCTTACCATGCTCTCTGTGCGCCTCTCAGCTTATTTATGGTGTACATATTGCGTTGCATTTACTTAAGCACTATGGATAAATCTGATATACTACTTGACATAGACGAAAGTATCAAGATCGAGTGCCACACCATGAATGAGTTGGAAGAGTGTAAGATACAGCTAGCGAAATACGAGTTTAAAGTACTTTCTTGCAATATACGTGGGTTACAGCACAAAGCGTCAACGGGAGAGTTGATTGTGGCTCTAAAACGTCTTGATATTGCATTTGATGTCCTGGTATTCTCTGAATGCTGGTTTAGTGTACCTCATCCTCACGTTCCTAATATCCCTGGCTACAATGTATTTCACACCAGTAAAATTATAAACAAGTGTGGAGGTGTCGCGATCTATGTTAGAGGGGACTGGGCCGCCAATGCTCAGGAACCAGACTTTGATGATGCCAACTGCCTCGTAGTTAAAATAGCGGACCGCGCTAGTATTATTGGTATATATCGATCGCCTTCTTTTGGGGACATCAAAAACTTCCTAGTATCACTTGATCGCACGTTAGAACCATTAAAAAAATCATATAAACGTCATAGTAGCGGGGGATATGAACCTGAACATACTGGACGATTCACTCAATAGTAATAGTACCACTTATCAGTGTCTTATGTCAGAACTTGGTTTTCTCCCTGCTATAACTCAGGCAACTAGACGATTAAATTGTATCGATCACATTTTCGTTAATGCAAATAGTAGAAATGCCATAGGTATAGTATGCAACTGCTCACTGACGGATCACGATCTAACGCTAATGGGACTGAATATATCTGGGGGTAGAAAGGGAGGAGCCAAGAAGCCAAAAAGTAGAAAAAAGAATTTTACGGATTTTACTAGTCTAGCAAAGGACCTCCAATCGGTAGACTGGAATCAGATCTTGGAAACTGACAATGTCGATGTCGCGCTATGCTTGCTAAACAACACCATCAATGAACTATTAAGAAAACATACGCATCAAGTTAGTACCAGTCGCACAAAACATAATCTGAAACCTTGGGTTACACCAGGGCTTATTCGCTGTATAAAACACCGAGACAGACTACATCTTCAGATTAGAGAGCAACCTGATAACGCAGCCTTAAAAATAGTTTATAGTAGATATAAAAATTTCTGCAATAATTTACTTCGCAGGACAAAAGCCGAATACGAGAGCTCACAAATTGCAAAAAATCATAAAGACCCAAAAAAGTTATGGAGCACCATAAAGGAGATATGCGACATTCCACGACCGGGTAATGTCTCAGATGAGATATTATTGAGCCAAAAAGACCCTCAAAATGCAATAAATGCTTGTAACAAACACTTTGCAACTGTGGGTCGCAAGCTAGCCTCGGACATACTATACAGAGTGTCTGAGTCAGAGGAGACCCTAAAGAGCAAAGTAAAACTAAAACTACAGGGCCCTGACTCTTTCTTTTTGCACGCAACCGATCCATACGAAATAAACAGCCTTATAATGAACTTAAAAACGGAAAGTGCTCCTGGTATGGACTCGTTCACACCTACTCTCCTTAAACATATCAGGTTTGCCATCGTTGAACCAATGGCGCACATCTGCAATTTGAGTATGGAGACTGGTATATTTCCAGATTGTTGGAAAACGGCTCTTGTTTGTGCAATACATAAAGGTGGGAATAAAGACAAAATCGAGAATTACCGGCCCATTTCGCTGCTACCGATACTCTCCAAAATCCTGGAGAAACTGGTTAATAAACGATTAGTTAATTTTATTGACAAGCACAACTTACTTTCAGACCGCCAATTCGGATTTAGGAGGGGCAAGTCAACGGAAGATGCTGTTGAGTTGTTGACATCCACTGTAGCAGGTCACATGGACAAGGGAAACAAGTGTATCGGAGTATTTCTCGATCTGGCGCGAGCCTTTGACAGTCTGTCACCTTCGCTACTGCTCAAAAAAATTAGAATGCACAGGAATTCGGGGAATCGCCTTAAAATGGTTTTCCAGTTATCTCATTGGCAGACGTCAGAGACTCAAAATAGGTGAAAACTTGAGCGAAGAACAGAATATCCCTTACGGCGTCCCACAAGGAAGCAGTCTCTCTCCTACACTGTTTGCCATTTATATAAATAGCATTCTGTTGCTTGGTCTGCCGCATGCGGATCTAATTTGTTACGCGGACGACACAGTTGCTTTATTTTACGGCGAAACATGGCAAAAAGCTGTCCTAGCGGCGGAGCGGGGAATGTCGCTTATCTCGCAATGGCTCGATAATAATCTCCTGACGTTAAACGTAAATAAGTCAAATGTGATTGGTTTCCATATAAGTCGCGCTACAGAACCTAAAATAGAGAGTATAAAACTGCACAGCAGTTCTTGTGCAGCACACGCTGGTTCTGCTGGTGCTCATAATGACTGTTCTTGCCAGACCATTGGAAGAGTACCACACGTGAAGTACCTAGGTATTATCATAGACGAGAATCTCACATTTGAACTACATATAAAAACTCTCTCAAAAAGAGCTCGTAAGTTAATCCACCTTATGAAGTCTCTTAGAACAGTGGCTAGCACAGAAACCAGGAAACTAGTTTACACTTCACTTTGCCAATCCTTACTACAATACTGCATAGGAGTCTGGGGGGGGGTGCGGCCAAGTCATATATGATTGGTCTAGAACGAGCACAACGTGCGGTATTAAAAGTAATGTCTGGGCTACCGCGGCGATATCCCACCGATCAACTATTCCGGGATACCGGAGTGCTCACAGTGAGACAATTGTTTTTGATGAGAGCGGTTGAGAAATCGCATAGTCTTTCACAGGCCCCACAAAGGAGATTAGCCCGCCCAAAATCCTTAATGCTGCCAAGAGTGAAAACTGTGTTTGCATCTCGTCTCCCTCCCTATATACACCGATTTGCATATAATGCAATCAATAGATTGTGTAGCCTTCATGATTGTTCCCACAGAGATATGCGAATTAATGTAAAGAGCTGGTTATCAAATAAATCATATGATGAAACAGAGGCTTTGGTCAAAGTTTATGATGTTGACTGTTAAAACTCACATTAACATACACACACTCACTCACACACAACTCACACGCATACACCCTCACCCACACACACACAACACACACACATACCTACGCTTATACCTATTTAAAAAAAAAAAACATTATTTTTAATTTTTGTTCTGTTTATTTTAATACTTAGTTTTCTTTTTTTGTATCTATTTATTTCTGCAAATCAATTTACATTTCTACAACATGTTCATGGTATCTTCAGCTAGTCGCGTTTAAAAGTGAATTGTACAATACGAACAGTGGGCGCCCAAGATACAGGCTCTGCCTAGTTTGGGGTCCATCGATATCTCAAAGCGAAACAATGTAACAAAGAAACCTGGCAATTATAGTTATAAGTGAATTGTATTGATATCTCTTAAAGGAAATAAATGATTATCTTATCTTATCTTATACACAGAATCACTTTCTAAACCAAAATAAATCAAAAAAATCCCAAAACACACCGAGTCACCAGCTGGTCACTTTGACAAGTGGAAAGTGGCTTCACGCCGTTCAAGACGATAGTTGCTGTATGATTACGTCTCTTTCCATCTAACGTCAAGCTTGTGTAAGTTAGAGCAGTAGCAACTAGGTATATGTTTGTTGCTTCAATTAAAAACGAATACTTCGTGCTTGTCATTTCTCGAAGGTAAGCGCTGCTGTGCGAGTGTATTGAGCAAAGTAAATTCCATAGATATTTTTGGTTCTAGAGTATGGAAGTTAAAGTTAAGTTGACATTTCTCTTGTCTTGCTTGTCATTTCTTGAAGACTCGAAGAGTTACAAGAAGAGTTACATTACGAGTGTCTCTACTTAGTCTGTGGAGTTACGCTAGGCCACACCCCGGACACTCCACTAAAACTCCATACAAGCTCCGCTGTGGAGCTACCTACTCTTCACACAACTACGCAGATGTCGTTCGTACACACGCGTGAATGTGTGCGTTAGCGCTAGGGCTACTGAATTGTTTTATTGAATATTTGTGCCCCTTGAGTTCACCTGGTGACGTAAAGTAGTTTATAAACTTGCTGTAATGTAGAGTTACACAAATAGAATGGTGCCAAATTATACTATTCTAATTAAAAGTGTGTATGTATTGCCGCGTAAAATCAAACGAAACCGATGATCGATAGGTACCTACATATCTATTTTTGTTAGTAGGTACACATTCGCATATTATTTTACACTTACCCAAGAAGGAAACTTTATTCTGTCACTATAATTATTCCTCCAGGCGTTATCAATCCGTGCCCAAAACTAGCTGTGTAAGCTTTGTGAAATTATAATTATTACTACGTAAATAATATTATCTCAATGTGTGTAAGTTACGAACTTTGAGTTAAAAATTACTACGTTATTATAAAGCAACGTTATTTAAAAGTTTCTTATCTTACGTTATTTTATCCTTAGGAAATTAAATAAAGCTTTTATTTTTGTCCCGTTTATTTGACGGACAGCCGTAAACAGTACAGCAACCCACCATGATGATATTTCGTTAGGAATTAGATTTATTTTTTTTTTATTTATTTTTTTTTTTAACTTTTATAGGTTTACACTTGACCGCCATCTCGCCTGATGTTAAACGATGATGCGGTCTACGATGAAGCGTGTTTACCTAGAAGAAACCGATTCACTCTCGATTTGAAGACACAAAGATTGTAACTATCGGGAAAAACCCTCTCAGGCAACGTATTCCACAGCCTAGACGTTCTTATCACAAAAGTAGAGTCAAATCTCTTCGTTCGTGTCTTTGGAACATCAACCATGAAACGATGTCGCTTTTTCGAGCTACGAGCATTCCGATAGAAAAAAGGGCAAGGTGGTATTAGATCGTACAAATCAGTCGCACACTCTCCGAAGTGGATCCGATAAAAAAACCGATAAGCTAGCAATTTTCCGGCGATGTTCGAGACTTTGCAGTCTTTTTCGCACGAGAATGCCATTGCCTATGAGCCTTTTGGCACGTCTCTCGATCGATTCCAGAGCTTCCAGCTGATACTTAGCCGATCCATCCCAAAGGTGCGAGCAGTACTCCATACAGGAGCGAATCTGTGCTTGGTATAACGTGAGCAACTGTTCGATACCAGCCCTTCGATGAGTGCTCCTAACGTATCCGAAACGGCTGAGGGGTGAGGAAGCTTGAAATTGGCGGGGGGTGGGGAGTGTCCGTTCTATCTATATTATCTATTCTATGGCTAGGCTGCGTTGCACCCACAGACTAAGTAGGTTGCACCTGTGCACCACTGTTGTCCGATTGGGATTTCCCCCAAATTTGGGGGGTTTTAATAGCCATGGAGGGAAATTTGGGGGGACAAAATGTTTGGGGGGATTTACGGGGGGGAAAATTGCTTGTGGGGCGAAATTGGGGATTTTTCATTGCCGAGTTTTGCCGTTTTTTAGCGAATATGGCACGTATCCAAGTGAACTTAGTACAAAAATTGAATCGGCATTTCTTATGGGATCTTGTCGAAACACTTTATGGAGCTTTAGAAGCTATTTCTGAAATAGCGTTATATTGTGTTATAAGAGTTAGAAAAAGTTTATCAATTTTGGGGTTTTTTTTCTTGAAAACCGGTGTTTTGGGGGGATTTCTGGAACATTTTGGAGAGAAATTGAAGTGGTCGTCAGCGTAAAATTATGTTTTAGAGGTAAACGAATATATAATTTACTTTGGGGGGTTTTTTCAAGAAAATGCGATATTTGGGGAGATTTCGAGAACATTTTGGGGGAAAATTGAGATGGACTTCTGACAACACTGTGTCACCGCACGCCTACATGGTTATCGTCTTATTATTTCCCATCGGCGTTCCTGGAGTGCTCACTCTTAACAGCCACTCATCATCACCAGCCACAGACGCCTTGTCCTCTTTACGCCAGATGAACATACTGAAGCTGTTCCTAGACCATCAAATGTCGTCGAACCGGAATATGATTTTGGAAAATAAAATTATAAACCTTTGACAAACATGACAATATGCTACATTTTGTCACAGGAACGGGTAAAATCGCGGAGCGCTGCTAGTTATACAAATATGTCATTCCAGACATAATTGATGCCCATTTAGATTAGAATCTAGCCATTTAGAACTCAATAGAACTTCAGCCAGTTAAGCTAGCTAGGCGAGTTGGCGAGATGGCGGTCAAGTGTAAACCTATAAAAGTTAAAAAAAAAGAAACACTGCTGTGCACGTATATTATATTCTCTATTCTATTTGCTGTGTGTGCACTGTGCACTCTTTAGTAGTGATCAGTGATTACATCCTCTGTGCTTTAGAGTATAAAGTATAATAGTATAAGCATAAGCAGCGTTGCCGATTTATGGGGAATTCCCCGAATTGCGGTGAAATCAAACTCGATTGGGGAATGGTGTGGGGATTGGTCCTGTGTGGGGAAAACGTGGGGAATTTCAATTTCGTATTGATGCTTATACTGCACTACCAATTTATGATACTTCAGTCACTTTATCAGTAAATTATTACTCATGTCACCGAAAATAGCTACACTAAAGCACGTTTCTAGTTTGTGTATTGTAAATATGACACCACCATGCTCAGCTTGCAAATTTATTATGCATTAAGAATAGTTTTGAGTACTCACAATTTTAAAATCTTATATCTAAATAATGTATGAATGGTTTGGGCTAAATGCAAAGGAGTTAAAAATAACCCACTGATTTCAAGCTAAATAATTAATCTAATTTGATCAAAGAAGTAGGTAAAATCTTTTTGAAGTGAAAGTTCTTTTGACGTACCACACACAAATTTTTCGTGGGCTGTGAATGAAGCTCAGCGTGAATGAAAGACAAATACGGATGAATGGATACGGATATTTGGTCAAATAAGAATACTTAGTAAAAAATAAACACAGAAAAGTTTTTTAAAGTTATTGTTTCAAAAGCAGATTTTTTTGTGTGTTTGAAACTGCGTTTATTTTCGATTTGTGTTTGACTTTTAACATCAGTAACAGTAATGCTTTTTTTTTTTTTTTTTTTTTTTGAACAGTAATGCTTGGAGCAGACACTTTACCACAAGTCAAAATTCTTGAATTTTTGAAAAGGAAAGTAATTCTTGTGCTATTGTTTACTTGGCCATGTTCTAGTTTTTAGATTGTTTTCATTCCTTTTAAAGTATAAATTACACATTAACCAAAGTGACATTTATGAGACACTGGGAAAAGTAAGAAATACTCAAACATTAAAAATACAGAACGGTATTATTATAGTATACGATTTTTATCACTCAAAACAATGTTAAACTGTAAGTACGGCAAATGCCCCAATAAATATGAATAAATACTAAATTTTCCGTTTAATTAATTATGTGGGGAATTTGTGGGGAATCGGCATAAGTTTCTTCCCGAATGGGGGGAATTTTCCTTCAAATTTTGGGGAATTAGCAAATCGGGCATCGGCAACGCTGAGTATAAGTGTTCTGTGGCAGTGTGGCACTGTGCAGCCAACAGCCACTTCATTGATTAGTTTTCACTGGTTTTTGTAAACTAAAGTAATGTACAGTTACTAATACTTGGTCTACCATTAATGTTTTGTGTGCGCAGAGTGCTTAGCAGTAGTTACAGTAGATTTTTTATTGATTCGACTGTTCAATCCTGCACCCAAACAAGGACAATGAAGGTAAAGGAACAATATTTAAATAGGTATATTGAACAGCGGTTTCAGACGTAAATGTTTTATTGCTTTTTTGGTTCAGCTCGGTGTTTCGTTTTCACATCATATTTTAAATCGTAATCGTTAATTACTGAAGACCAAGTCCATTTTATAACCTATAAACGTTTAGGTTGGGTCAGGTACCTAAAGGTAAAATCACATGCACCCATGCGGTTTTTAGAAAAAAAAAATTTGAATCGTTAAAAAAAACTACAATACAGTTTGACGCGTTGCACCATTCCAGTTCCATTGATATTTTGTTTTTGGTAAAGTTGTGGTCATGCTGCTTAGAGAAGCCAAAGATAAAATAAGTTTAAGTTGAAGATATTTTGGTAGAACTTGTGTACATTTATTGTGATTGTGTACCTATCTAAGGTTCTAGACACACGGTAGTTTAGCAAGCTAAGCCAAAGCAAAGCAAGGTTTAGAAGCCACGGCGCTATTCAGAAACAGGTTTAGAAGCAAGCATTCCAACTGATGATGAAGAATAAAGCTTTTAATTTGATTATGCTGCCAACTTGTCTTCACCAGTTACATGTCATTAATTAAATATTACTGAGTAGGTACCTATCCTTTTGAAATTATTGCATAATGATCAATATTATTATCACCAGTAATGTCACTATGAATATTACCTTCCAACCCTGATCACTTGTATAAACTTGCTTGGCAGGTGAATGAAAAATGTGCTGTTTCCTCTGGCGGCCTCAGCAAAAAATGAGGACCATTTTTGAATAAAATAACTTGATATTGAGGTAAGATCAGCAATAATATCCAATGTCAATCGCATAACTCTGACAAAGTACCTATGTATTTAGTTTGGATTCTCTACCTATGTTATGGCTACATGTAATGTAATTTTTTTACAAGTTTTGCACTTGATTCCATATATAATGACATATATTTTATATTGATATACTTTCAGTGACAAAGCTTACACAACTTCGTTCTTATTTTATTTACTTCATAAATGTGTAGTAATTTGTTTTTTAAAAGACTTGTGGCAGTATCGTCTACTGCTTACCAAACGTCAGTCTAGTACAGAAGGCACAGAGCCTTACTAATCTACTCTTTTTGAATAACTGTTTACGCACAAAATTATGTTACATGGCATTACCAATCAATGTACTATCCTAAGGTTAAAATTAATAAATGTAATTAAAATCATCGAAGTTAATGTTAGTGACTGCACATTTCTCCCTGCCAACTGGTTTCAATTATAGTATTAATGAAAACTAACAAAGTTGATACATATTTTAATTAATTCATGGGTAACTCACATTTGATATTGTTGACACAGTCCAACTTAACCCAACAAGCCAGAAGTGATATGGTCACTCTGGACTCTCTAGGTTATGAATCAAGTTTTTCTTTGACATGCTTGACCGTAGCATAAGCATCCCACTTTCTTCCCACTGCTCTCACAAAGGAAAACCGAAAGCCAAATCCATCCACCAATTTAATTTACATTTGCAGATTGGTACGCACGATGGAGTCTTTCACTGTGATGAAGTGCTGGCATGTTACATGCTTAAGTGTCTTCCACAATACAAAAATGCTACTATTGTTCGGACTCGAGATACAGTCAAGCTGGCTGAGTGTGACATAGTAGTGGATGTCGGAGCAGTTTTTGATCATGCGAAGAAGAGATATGATCATCACCAAAGGGAATTCACCGAGACACTCAGTTCCTTACGTCCGGAACTTGGTGACAAGTACAAGATCAAGTAAGCTATTTCAATTGATATCATAATGCTAATAATACAAAGGCAAACAAATGTGTGTGTATGTTTGTTTCCATATATCTCTGTAATTGCTGAACGAAATTAAATATCCAGTCATAATAAGACAAAATATTTTTTATCCTGATAATTTAAAAAGGTATTGTAGGGTAAACCACCTAATAACTAGCCACTTAAGCGGAATGTAAAGTTAAAAATTATATATTTTCACCATAAGTTTATGTATGTAAATGTTTGTAACATTAAATTACTTAGCAAATATTCCTTTAAGTATTACTGGAGTAAAAATCAAATAAAAAATAGTACAGACACAAATATTTTAATATCTTCAAAAAAAGTCATATTTAAGTAGTAACTGACCACTGAAATTTAGTAATTGGCAATTTCGAAATCAGTTACTAGCCACAGCTCATAAACTTACTAAACACCATTATAATTTAAGTTAGCAATTGTTTTATACATCTGAAAATACCAATAAACTAGAAACTCTCATTTATTAATAGAACAAAATAACAAAAAAACAATTCTTGACACTTAAATAATATATTATACCCAAATGTTTGCATATATTGAGATCACGAGAGATATCACGAGACTAGCAGGTTATTTTAAACTTTTACATCTGCATTAATGAATACACTATAAATGATCAATTGAAAAATTCAATGATTCAATTCAATGAAAATTGATGATCAAAATTCATTGAAAAAAATAACAAAAAGTCAACTCTGACACTTAAATAAAGTGTACTCTTTCGTCAAACTTTTTTGGTAGTTGTTGGTAGTATACCAATCTCGTAGTGCCTTTTTCCACCCAACCTTCACAGGACGAAAAGCTGCAACGTCTGCAGTTTGCAATATACGCGTAGCGTTTGGATACAGTGCAATTAAATGAATCCCTTTGCTCCGACACAGTTCGGACACTTGGATGGTAAGATAGGTTTTGTGTCCATCCACAAACAATATTACCGGAAATGGAATATTGTCATCGATCAATTGTTTATAAAACCAATTTGCGATGTAGTCATAAAATACTTAAGCTGTCATCCAACCTGAGTCACTGCGACCTATTCTTCAACCAGATGGCACACTCAGTGACACTCGATCGGGTATTCTTTTATAGAGGTAGATGATCATAGGATTGCAGATCTTTCCGGCTGCAGAAAATGTGAATAAAACCGTTATGTTTTCTTTTGCCGAAGCTTTTCTATTTGATAAACATTTTTGCATCCCTTTTCGGCTAGCACTTTTCCAGTTTTTGGGTAAATATTGAACCCTGTTTCATCGGCATTGAAAACTCGTGCTGGGTCTCGAATTGCTTCTTCCAAGCCTTCGTCTTCAATATATTTAAATATTTCTCGGAACCATTTTGTGATATCCGCTTCCGAAACGCATGAACTTGCGTTTGTTACTCCTTTTGATGCTAGAAACGAGATATTAGGATGACGTTTCAGGAAAGCTTTAAACCAGACATCTCCGGGTTGTTTTCAAGAAAAGGATTGGGTCTCGGATTCTCCCGCAAAAAATCTTGTTCACATAATTGAATGTCGTCTTTTTTCCTTGGGAATCCACGTTTTGACGTCTGTATAATGAAGTTGCATAAATCATTTTCTTCAGCTTCAGTTAGCACTGGATCAGGTCCAGACTTAAACTTTGTGTTAGGGTTCTGAATTCTGAATTGAAGGCTACTTCTCGGCTCATTAAACTTTTTTGCTGCCAGTCTAATGGAGCCCTCGTTGTTTTTAATAAAATTAAGCGCATCATCTATCGCTTTCTTTGTGTATTGCCTTTTTTTGGACATTTTACGACTACCTGCATGAGATAAAATAAACTATTAATAACTGGCCACACAACTGGCCACCTATGCCAGTTACTGGAAAACGTAGGTTGAAATAAGTGATCTTTTTACATAGCATTAGTCACTTTGTGATAGCAGTAAATATGACTTATTTTTGAGGATACAAGCATTTTAGATTTATATCTAGTAACTGACACCGGTGGCCAGTTATTAAAAAACGTGTTAAATACACAACTTGTTACTGGCCACCCATTTAATTGCAGCTTACAATAGAATTGTATAAAGTAAAGGTTTAAATTAATGTTCCTTACCATTAATCCGATCCAACAGTCACAATTTTTACGCATTTGCCGTGTATAGACACATAAAAAAATAAAAATTCCGCCAACCGTTCCGTTAATATTTACTTAACAATTGACCGTTTGTGTCGAGACACTCACGCCGACTGTTAGAAAATAATCGACCATTTTGGCGCTAGTTTCCGTACAGCAAAAATTTTGAACTGTTATGAAAGTTTATGGATTAGGTAATGTTAATCCAGGATCACAGATGACGTAACATGAATGCAGTTCTTATTTTATGCAAATGTAGTAACTAGTGGCTACTTACTAACAGCGGCCAGTTACACCGCGTTTTACCCTACAATGAAAAAATATCATTGGTTACAGATTAAGTTCAGCCGGTCTGGTTTACACATACTATGGTGAAGAAATCATCCAATCATTAGCTCCAAAAGAAGCTCCATTGGAACCTGAAGACCTGACGTTAATCTACAAGAAGGTGTATGAGAACTTCATCGAGGAAATAGATGCCATTGATAATGGTGTTCCAATAGCGAGTGAGGAACCCAAATACAAAATTAGTACAAATTTGAGCAAAAGAGTTGGACGGTTAAATCCTGAATGGAATTCTAAACAAGAAATTGATATTGATGAGGTAAGTTAATGAGTAGTTGTATATTTAATACATTAAACCTCTCATCAAACACAAAGATATACTTAAAAAAGCATAGGTATACAAATAAAAATACAAATTATCACACTTATAAAACAACAAGTCCAGTTTGAAATTATTACTTATATTTACTGAGGACATACACAAATGGAGAATATACTAATGGAAGGGGATTGATGAAATAAGATGTAAAAGCTGTCATGCAAACTAAAATGAAATTGTAAAACTAAACTTACCTACATATATATATTATATACCTTACCTTACCTTTATATATTATGTACCTCACTTGTTTTATTGTAAACCGGCATTACTTAAAATTTTGCAGTGATATATACAATAGAATAAAAACATATTAATAGGTAAAGGCAAAGAAAAAAAGGCATATCCCAAAAGAAACTTGAGTCGGACTGGATAACCAGATATCAAACGTGAGTTACCCGTGTATTTATTTAATTAAAAAAGGCGCAGCCCTTTTTTTGTTTTTCTTTAGGCTTTAACCCCCGACCAAAAAAGGGGTGTTAAAAGATTGACGCCGATGTCTGTCTGTCTGTCTGTGTGTGTCTGTGGCACCGTAGAGCTCAAACGGATAGGTCGATTTCGATGCGGTTTTTTTTATTTGAAGGTTAATATCCATGCGGATGTTCTTAGCTATGTTTGGTTAATATCGATTCAAGATGGCCGCATTCACAAAATGGCGGACAAAATATTTCTTCACAACCTACCTCAATATGGGTATCAAATGAAAGGGTTTGCCTAGTAAAATACGATCCACTATAAAAAAAACTAATTTAAGATGGCCGCCACCACAAAATCGCAAATTATATTATTTTTTTCACTACTACCTCAGCATAGTTATCAAACGAAAGGGCTTGACTAGTAGAATACATTGCACCATGACAAATTTTAAATTCAAGATGGTCGCTTCCACAAAATGGCGAAATACATTTCTTTTTTCACAACTCCCTTAATATGGATATCAAATGAAAGGGGTTGACTAGTAGAATGTTGTACAGATAACAAATCCGAGGTAGTCAGGGGTTAGTCAAAATTTTTAATTTTGTTCTTGTTAGTGTTTTTAGTTCCAAAGATTAATTATTTACACCTAAACCACATCCCGGTCATTCTCATACCAACTGAATTTTTAAAGAATGACGAGGCAAGCAAGACATGCACACGTAAGCAACACTTCTGCCCATAGTACAGTAGCAGTTACAACTGATCCAGTGAAGTTACGGCTGATAGGGAGAATGGCGACTGCCGATTCAGAGCCCCTGGGTACAACAAATCCCATGTGCACCACTGTCCTTTCAAAGTCATGTCCGTAATAAGGAAACCATTGTGTGGAAACCAATATGTAGCTAGAATATTTTTAGGTCTGTTATCCATCAACCTGCATAGGGCCAGTGTGGTGGATTATGGCCTTGACTCTTTCCTGGTGAGAGAACGCCCCAAGTCCCAGCGGTGGGAACATTAAGTAGGCTGCTTATGCACGTGAAAAGTTCAAATCATTATCTAGCACTGCACTCCTCATCATTTTAACTGGAATGTATATTCACATCTTTATTTATTTTGTATTTATTTAGTAACATAATTTGTTTTCTACAAACTAAAAGTTGCCTTTAAATCTCATTGATTTGTCTAGACAACTAATTCTCGACATAAATTAATTTTTCTACCCTCAAACACAATACATTATTAAAACAAATTAGTCAAGATTACATTCTCATACTTGCCCACAAAGGTATGGTCTAGTTTAATAGTGGTAGGGCTCATGGCAGAGTCCGCCTGGGGAAGTACCACACCTTTGCCAGTTATTCTACAGCCAAACAACAGTGCAAACATTACTGTATCCATTTTGAAAGACAATGTTTCCAGAGAAATTACAGGGATTAGAGATATAATATCTTAGATCTATGGGTGACGAGCGCAGTGCAGTGCTAGATAATGATTTAGAGTCTTCATGTTCCAATAGCTGTTTGTCACTGTGCTGTTATAGGCATGTTGCTTACCATCAGGCATAAGTACCTGCTCGTTTCGTAACTCTATTAAAAAAAAATAAGTCTGCATTTTGTTTGTGTGTGCATGAGTGTTTAAATTTACTTAAATAAAAATGTAATGTGCACATCTTCAGATCTTCAAGAAAGCGATGGCATTGGTCAGTGAAGAATTTCTATACACAACTAACTATTTTATATCAGTATTTCTTCCGGCCAGAGACTTTGTGAAAAATTCTTTGGAAGGTCGACATGAGATCCATGAGTCTGGCCAAATCATTGAGTTTACGGAAAGATTCCCCTGGAAAGAACATCTCTTTGATCTGGAAGCGGAAATGGGAATCGGGCATGAAATCAAATATGTCATATTCAATGACAGACCTAACTCTTGGAGAGTGCAAGCTGTTCCAGTGAATCCTGCTAGTTTTGTGACTAGGTAAGTAATTAACACATTTTTAGAGTTCCGTACCCAATGGGTAAAAATGGGACCCTATTACTGAGACTTTGCTGCCCGTCTGTCACCAGGCTGTTAAAATTTTCACAAATGATTTATTTCTATAGCCGCTATAACAACAAATATTAAAAATGAAATAAAACACACACAAACTGATGTTTAAAAAAACTCATTGAATCGAATCTCATCAGTGTAAATGGGCTGTCAATAAGTTAGGCGTTAATAGCTGATACCTAATCTCCTATCTCCCTTTGTTTTCTTTGTACGTGCATATACCACCTGGCGGGAACCCTCGTGTCACTGCAGAATCAACACCACAGATAGACATGTATTCCCTACCTATTTAAACCTTCATGAGGTTCCAGTTGGGTTTCCTATTTACCTCAAAATAACTGTCCAAAAGATTCCTTTAGTTTATTAATTAACGCATTATCGCCGCATCTAGCAACGGTTCTAGCTCAACTCCATTTAGCTGTATTACCACAGTTCCAACTTCCCCAATGTTTGTTAATTTACTATGTTTCTATTCCAGGAAACCCTTACATAAAGAATGGTGGGGCGTCCGAGACGAGCTATTAAGTGACAAGGCTGGTATCAAAGGCTGCGTCTTCTGTCACAGTTCAGGCTTCATCGGTGGAAATACGACAAGAGAAGGCGCCCTTCAAATGGCCATCGCTAGTTTAAAGGCAGAATAAACAGAACCTATCAATGTCGATTGATACATAAATCTTTTAATGACAATTGATACATAGATCTATTAATAATGTTTATAATGTACAGGACTTAATCACGATTTAATTCATTGTTTAAATACCTCGACGTTTCGGCAGCGTTACAACCGCTGTGGTCACGAGAAGACTGAAGAAATTGCGGGTCGTCTCATTGCGAAATGAGGGGACCTAGATCTACCCTCATTTGGTCTTCAAAAATCACAGGATTACCACCACGACACACAACACTAACCGTATCTCCAGGCTTCTCCGAACTCACTCCGCGATGCGTAAATTTATTTATGACTGAATTCCCCGACGCCGAGAACCGAAAACCATCCTCCCGGTTGAAATTACGATGTTTTTTAATTTTTAAGGTTTGAAGGGAAATGTTTCCAGTGAAGTTACAGAGCATAGAGATAAATTATCTTACATCTCTGGGGGATGATCTCAGTGCTAGTGCTAGGTAATAATTTGGACTCTTCATTTTTTCATAGTGTCGTGTCACTGGGCTGTAATGGGCAGGCATGTTGCTTACCATCAGGCACAATGCCCTGCTTGTCTCGTCACTCTATACTATAAAAAAATATTTAGCCATGAACTTGGTCCATGTAATTGCTTCACAATTTTTCCTGGTGTATTTGTAACTGACACTCAAAATTGAGTGTTAGTTCTAACTGGTTCTCTGTAAGCTACGAATGTGACGAAAAAAAAACTTAACTCCCGCTCCGGCGCGTTCCTGGAGCAAAGATTGGCCATTGCGCGGCGAGCGTCGTGAGCACTATGGCACCGGGAGCAGTTAGGGTGGGTTATTCGGAGATTAGTTTTTTTATTATACAATATTTTTTTATTTATGCTATCGAGTACAGTTTTTTTGTTTTCGTGCCTGACCTATTATAATAATGTACGGATTACTTGACGATATTTTTGCTTGAATCAAAAAAGGGGTCTGAAAATACTATAAATGTCAAAGTTTGGATGTTTGTTGCTGAATGACGTCGTAATGGCTGAACGTATTGTGTTGAAATTAGGAACACAGTTACGAATATATATGAATAGCACATGGGCTACCTTTTATCGCGGGAAAATGTCTGAAACAGGAATAAAAATTTGTTGTTCAACGTGAATGAACTTGGGACTTGTAAAGGGCACTTATAAATTATAAGTGTATAATTTGCTCTGATCTCATCTGCTGAAAGTTGTGAGGAATATTATCATTGGCCTTATCGTACTGGGTATAAGCCTTCTCTTTGTCTCTATATGACAGCTCTGTACCAATTACCAATGCAATGGTGTCACAGTTGGGGATCCGCTGTATGTACAATATCGTTTACTTAGTTTACTGTTTTGACTAATGCTACCTCTGCCTTATTTCGGCCACCTCTCTGGGAAATAGACGAAGAATTTACAACTGCAACAGTCTTTGCTCTGTTTTTTCCATACATTTGTAAACGTTTAAGTGAGATTGACGATGAATCTTAAGTATTTGTACTTTGTCTAAATATTCCTTAAAAAATTCGGTTATCTCTTTTTTTTTTGTTTCTCTTCTATCAGTTTTTGGAGATAATTCGAAGTCTGTTTTGCTTGGGTGATTGATTGTTTGGCTTTTGTGATATTCTGAATGAAAAATTAAAAAAATGTTTTGGAAAATGAGAAATGTTCTAGATTTGGAAACTCTTAAGTGTCAAATTGAGAGTAATAATCGTTCGAGAGACTGTTACAGATGTCGGCACACCTTGAAGGATGGAAATAAATGTTCCTACAAGCAAGTAATACGTAAGAGATAAATACAATACAACAATATTACTGGACAATATCATTATTGCATTCAACAAGTGGAGAATCCAGCGACCTAGAGACTGATAATTGAAGGGGCTGGGCTGGCTTGGGTTACCACTTATATGGTATGGATACCACATAGCACCACAATATTACTGCAGCACTTATCACAGAAGAAAGAAAACGTTACTATGTAGAAACAAAAAAAATAACATTTTACTGTGTAATTTGTTGCCATGAAAGTATGTCCCAAGAAAATGACAAATTGTCTATAATATCAGATAATTGAATAATTGTCAGTGGGTTCGCTGATCGCCTGGCTGGGCCTCCCTTTGGGTCTCACCTGGTGGGGTTTGATCGCACTCGAACTGAATATACACCATCTGGGAACTAGATCACCTATTAAGAAAAAATAATTTGGAAAACCTTGTTTTTATTCATTTTGAAAAATAATAATATTTTCTGTGATTGTTTAAGAACTTTATTGGCTTTTTTAAATGTATTCGGTCATTCTGTGTTTTGTTAATCATCCAGCGTTTTTAGAGTCACCTATCAAGAACAATTTTTGTGTGGGAAATAATTATCAAGCAACGATTTTCTGTGAAGGTTTAACAATCTGAAATTGACTTTTTCGATATTAATTGATCGTTATTTGTTATGTTCATCGTCCAGCGTTTTTGGGAAAACTTAACTACCTACATATCAAGAAAAATGAAACGAAAAATGTTTCTGGAAAATAATTAGTAAACGACGATTTTCTGTGAAGATTTAACAATCTGAAATTGACTTTTTCGAAATGTAATTGATCTTTATTTGTTATGTTCATCGTCCAGCGTTTTTGCGAAAACCTTAACTACCTATCAAGAAGAATGAAACGAAAAATGTTTCGGGAAATTAATTGGCAAGCGACGATTTTCTGTGAAGATTTAACAATCTAAAATTGACTTTTTCGAAATGTAATTAATAGTTCTTTGTTAGGTTCATAGTCCAGCGTTTTTGGGAAAACTTAACTACCTAGCTATCAAACAAAAAAAAAATGAAACGAAAAATGATTCTGGAAAGTAATTAGCAGGCAACGATTTTCTGTGAAGATTTTATAATCTAAAATTGTATTTTTCGAAATGTAATTGATCGTTATTCGTTTGTTTGTTTCATCGTCCAGCGTTTTTGGGAAAACCTAACTACCTACCTATCAAGAAGAATGAAACGAAAAATGTTTCGGGAAAATAATTGGCAAGCGACGATTTTCTGTGAAGATTTAACAATCTAAAATTGACTTTTTCGAAATGTAATTAATAGTTCTTTGTTAGGTTCATCGTCCATTTTTTTTTTGGGAAAACTTAACTACCTACCTAACAAACAAAAAAAAAAAAAAATGAAACGAAAAATGATTCTGGAAAGTAATTAGCAGGCAACGATTTTCTGTGAAGATTTTATAATCTAAAATTGTATTTTTCGAAATGTAATTGATCGTTATTCGTTTGTTTGTTTCATCATCCAGCGTTTTTGGGAAAACTTAACTACCTGCATATCAAGAAAAACGAAACGAAAAATGTTTCTGGAAAATAATTAGCTAGCGACGATTTTCTGTGAAGATTTAACAATCCGAAATTTACTTTTTCGAAATAAAATTCGATCGTTCTTTGTTATGTTCATCGTCCAGCGTTTTCGAGAAAACTTAACTACCTAATTATAAAAAAGCATGAAACGAACAATGTTTCTGGAAAATAATTAGTAAACGACGATTTTCTGTGAAGATTTAACAATCTGAAATTGACTTTTCGAAATGTAATTGATCGTTATTTGTTTTGTTCATCGTCCAGCGTTTTGGGAAAACCTTAACTACCTACCTATCAAGAAGAATGAAACGAAAAATGTTTCGGAAAAATAATTGGCAAGCGACGATTTTCTGTGAAGATTTAACAATCTAAAATTGACTTTTTCGAAATGTAATTATTAATAGTTCTTTGTTAGGTTCATCGTCCAGCGTTTTTGGGAAAACTTAACTACCTAGCTATCAAACAAAAAAAAAATGAAATGAAAAATGATTCTGGAAAGTAATAAAGCAGGCAACGATTTTCTGTGAAGATTTTATAATCTAAAATTGTATTTTTCGAAATGTAATTGATCGTTATTCGTTTGTTTGTTTCATCCTCCAGCGTTTTTGGGAAAACCTAACTACCTGCATATCAAGAAAAACGAAATGAAAAATGTTTCTGGAAAATAATTAGCAAGCGACGATTTTCTGTGAAGATTTAACATTCTGAAATTTACTTTTTCGAAATAAAATTCGATCGTTCTTTGTTATGTTCATCGTCCAGCGTTTTCGAGAAAACTTAACTACCTAACTATAATAAAAACATGAAACGAACAATGTTTCTGGAAAATAATTAGTAAACTACGATTTTCTGTGAAGATTTAACAATCTGAAATTGACTTTTTCGAAATGTAATTGATCGTTATTTGTTATGTTCATCGTCCAGCGTTTTTGGGAAAACCTTAACTATCTACCTATCAAGAAGAATGAAACGAAAAATGTATCGGGAAAATAATTGGCAAGCGACGATTTTCTGTGAAGATCTAACAATCTAAAATTGACTTTTTCAAAATGTAATTAATAGTTCTTTGTTAGGTTCATAGTCCAGCGTTTTTGGGAAAACTTAACTACCTAGCTATCAAACAAAAAAAAAAAAAATGAAACGAATAATGATTCTGGAAAGTAATTAGCAGGCAACGATTTTCTGTGAAGATTTTATAATCTAAAATTGTATTTTTCGAAATGTAATTGATCGTTATTCGTTTGTTTGTTTCATCGTCCAGCGTTTTTGGGAAAACCTAACTACCTACATATCAAGAAAAACGAAACGAAAAATGTGTCTGGAAAATAATTACTTTTTCGAAATAAAATTCGATCGTTCTTTGTTATGTTCATCGTCCAGCGTTTTCGAGAAAACTTAACTACCTAATTATAAAAAAAAATGAAACGAACAATGTTTCTGGAAAATAATTAGAAAGCAACGATTTTCTGTGAAGATTTAACAATCTAAAATTGGCTTTTTATAAATAAAATGGACCGTTCTTTGTTTTGTTCATCGTCCAGCGTTTTTGGGAAAACCTTAACTACCTACCATCAAGAAGAATGAAACAAAAATGTTTCGGGAAAATAATTGGCAAGCGACGATTTTCTGTGAAGATTTAACAATCTAAAATTGACTTTTTCGAAATGTAATTATTAATAGTTATTTGTTAGGTTCATCGTCCAGCGTTTTTTGGGAAAACTTAACTACCTACCTAACAAACAAAAAAAAAAAAATGAAACGAAAATGATTCTGGAAAGTAATTAGCAGGCAACGATTTTCTGTGAAGATTTTATAATCTAAAATTGTATTTTTCGAAATGTAATTGATCGTTATTCGTTTGTTTGTTTCATCATCCAGCGTTTTTGGGAAAACCTAACTACCTGCATATCAAGAAAAACGAAACGAAAAATGTTTCTGGAAAATAATTAGCAAGCGACGATTTTCTGTGAAGATTTAACAATCCGAAATTTACTTTTTCGAAATAAAATTCGATCGTTCTTTGTTATGTTCATCGTCCAGCGTTTTCGAAAAAACTTAACTACCTAATTATAAAAAAGCATGAAACGAACAATGTTTCTGGAAAATAATTAGTAAACGACGATTTTCTGTGAAGATTTAACAATCTGAAATTGACTTTTTCGAAATGTAATTGATCGTTATTTGTTTTGTTCATCGTCCAGCGTTTTTGGGAAAACCTTAACTACCTACCTATCAAGAAGAATGAAACGAAAAATGTTTCGGAAAAATAATTGGCAAGCGACGATTTTCTGTGAAGATTTATTTAACAATCTAAAATTGACTTTTTCGAAATGTAATTATTAATAGTTCTTTGTTAGGTTCATCGTCCAGCGTTTTTGGGAAAACTTAACTACCTAGCTATCAAACAAAAAAAAAAATGAAATGAAAAATGATTCTGGAAAGTAATAAAGCAGGCAACGATTTTCTGTGAAGATTTTATAATCTAAAATTGTATTTTTCGAAATGTAATTGATCGTTATTCGTTTGTTTGTTTCATCCTCCAGCGTTTTTGGGAAAACCTAACTACCTGCATATCAAGAAAAACGAAATGAAAAATGTTTCTGGAAAATAATTAGCAAGCGACGATTTTCTGTGAAGATTTAACAATCTGAAATTTACTTTTTCGAAATAAAATTCGATCGTTCTTTGTTATGTTCATCGTCCAGCGTTTTCGAGAAAACTTAACTACCTAATTATAATAAAAACATGAAACGAACAATGTTTCTGGAAAATAATTAGTAAACTACGATTTTCTGTGAAGATTTAACAATCTGAAATTGACTTTTCGAAATGTAATTGATCGTTATTTGTTATGTTCATCGTCCAGCGTTTTTGGGAAAACCTTAACTATCTACCTATCAAGAAGAATGAAACGAAAAATGTATCGGGAAAATAATTGGCAAGCGACGATTTTCTGTGAAGATCTAACAATCTAAAATTGACTTTTTCAAAATGTAATTAATAGTTCTTTGTTAGGTTCATAGTCCAGCGTTTTGGGAAAACTTAACTACCTAGCTATCAAACAAAAAAAAAAAAAAATGAAACGAATAATGATTCTGGAAAGTAATTAGCAGGCAACGATTTTCTGTGAAGATTTTATAATCTAAAATTGTATTTTTCGAAATGTAATTGATCGTTATTCGTTTGTTTGTTTCATCGTCCAGCGTTTTGGGAAAACCTAACTACCTACATATCAAGAAAAAACGAAACGAAAAATGTGTCTGGAAAATAATTACTTTTCGAAATAAAATTCGATCGTTCTTTGTTATGTTCATCGTCCAGCGTTTTCGAGAAAACTTAACTAACTAATTATAAAAAAAAAAACATGAAACGAACAATGTTTCTGGAAAATAATTAGAAAGCAACGATTTTCTGTGAAGATTTAACAATCTAAAATTGGCTTTTATAAATAAAATGGATCGTTCTTTGTTTTGTTCATCGTCCAGCGTTTTGGGAAAACCTTAACTACCTACCATCAAGAAGAATGAAACGAAAAATGTTTCGGGAAAATAATTGGCAAGCGACGATTTTCTGTGAAGATTTAACAATCTAAAATTGACTTTTTCGAAATGTAATTAATAGTTCTTTGTTAGGTTCATAGTCCAGCGTTTTGGGAAAACTTAACTACCTAGCTATCAAACAAAAAAATGAAACGAAAATGATTCTGGAAAGTAATTAGCAGGCAACGATTTTCTGTGAAGATTTTATAATCTAAAATTGTATTTTTCGAAATGTAATTGATCGTTATTCGTTTGTTTGTTTCATCGTCCAGCGTTTTTGGGAAAACCTAACTACCTACCTATCAAGAAGAATGAAACGAAAAATGTTTCGGGAAAATAATTGGCAAGCGACGATTTTCTGTGAAGATTTAACAATCTAAAATTGACTTTTCGAAATGTAATTAATAGTTCTTTGTTAGGTTCATCGTCCATTTTTTTTTTGGAAAACTTAACTACCTACCTAACAAACAAAAAAAAAAAAATGAAACGAAAATGATTCTGGAAAGTAATTAGCAGGCAACGATTTTCTGTGAAGATTTTATAATCTAAAATTGTATGTTTCGAAATGTAATTGATCGTTATTCGTTTGTTTGTTTCATCATCCAGCGTTTTTGGGAAAACTTAACTACCTGCATATCAAGAAAAACGAAACGAAAAATGTTTCTGGAAAATAATTAGCAAGCGACGATTTTCTGTGAAGATTTAACAATCCGAAATTTACTTTTTCGAAATAAAATTCGATCGTTCTTTGTTATGTTCATCGTCCAGCGTTTTCGAGAAAACTTAACTACCTAATTATAAAAAAGCATGAAACGAACAATGTTTCTGGAAAATAATTAGTAAACGACGATTTTCTGTGAAGATTTAACAATCTGAAATTGACTTTTCGAAATGTAATTGATCGTTATTTGTTTTGTTCATCGTCCAGCGTTTTTGGGAAAACCTTAACTACCTACCTATCAAGAAGAATGAAACGAAAATGTTTCGGAAAAATAATTGGCAAGCGACGATTTTCTGTGAAGATTTATTTAACAATCTAAAATTGACTTTTTCGAAATGTAATTATTAATAGTTCTTTGTTAGGTTCATCGTCCAGCGTTTTTGGGAAAACTTAACTACCTAGCTATCAAACAAAAAAAAAAATGAAATGAAAAATGATTCTGGAAAGTAATAAAGCAGGCAACGATTTTCTGTGAAGATTTTATAATCTAAAATTGTATTTTTCGAAATGTAATTGATCGTTATTCGTTTGTTTGTTTCATCCTCCAGCGTTTTGGGAAAACCTAACTACCTGCATATCAAGAAAACGAAATGAAAAATGTTTCTGGAAAATAATTAGCAAGCGACGATTTTCTGTGAAGATTTAACAATCTGAAATTTACTTTTTCGAAATAAAATTCGATCGTTCTTTGTTATGTTCATCGTCCAGCGTTTTCGAGAAAACTTAACTACCTAATTATAATAAAAACATGAAACGAACAATGTTTCTGGAAAATAATTAGTAAACTACGATTTTCTGTGAAGATTTAACAATCTGAAATTGACTTTTCGAAATGTAATTGATCGTTATTTGTTATGTTCATCGTCCAGCGTTTTTGGGAAAACCTTAACTATCTACCTATCAAGAAGAATGAAACGAAAAATGTATCGGGAAAATAATTGGCAAGCGACGATTTTCTGTGAAGATCTAACAATCTAAAATTGACTTTTTCAAAATGTAATTAATAGTTCTTTGTTAGGTTCATAGTCCAGCGTTTTTGGGAAAACTTAACTACCTAGCTATCAAACAAAAAAAAAAAATGAAACGAATAATGATTCTGGAAAGTAATTAGCAGGCAACGATTTTCTGTGAAGATTTTATAATCTAAAATTGTATTTTTCGAAATGTAATTGATCGTTATTCGTTTGTTTGTTTCATCGTCCAGCGTTTTTGGGAAAACCTAACTACCTACATATCAAGAAAAACGAAACGAAAAATGTGTCTGGAAAATAATTACTTTTTCGAAATAAAATTCGATCGTTCTTTGTTATGTTCATCGTCCAGCGTTTTCGAGAAAACTTAACTACCTAATTATAAAAAAAAAACATGAAACGAACAATGTTTCTGGAAAATAATTAGAAAGCAACGATTTTCTGTGAAGATTTAACAATCTAAAATTGGCTTTTTATAAATAAAATGGACCGTTCTTTGTTTTGTTCATCGTCCAGCGTTTTTGGGAAAACCTTAACTACCTACCATCAAGAAGAATGAAACGAAAAATGTTTCGGGAAAATAATTGGCAAGCGACGATTTTCTGTGAAGATTTAACAATCTAAAATTGACTTTTTCGAAATGTAATTATTAATAGTTATTTGTTAGGTTCATCGTCCAGCGTTTTTGGGAAAACTTAACTACCTAGCTATCAAACAAAAAAAAAATGAAATGAAAAATGATTCTGGAAAGTAATAAAGCAGGCAACGATTTTCTGTGAAGATTTTATAATCTAAAATTGTATTTTTCGAAATGTAATTGATCGTTATTCGTTTGTTTGTTTCATCATCCAGCGTTTTTGGGAAAACCTAACTACCTGCATATCAAGAAAAACGAAACGAAAAATGTTTCTGGAAAATAATTAGCAAGCGACGATTTTCTGTGAAGATTTAACAATCCGAAATTTACTTTTTCGAAATAAAATTCGATCGTTCTTTGTTATGTTCATCGTCCAGCGTTTTCGAAAAAACTTAACTACCTAATTATAAAAAGCATGAAACGAACAATGTTTCTGGAAAATAATTAGTAAACGACGATTTTCTGTGAAGATTTAACAATCTGAAATTGACTTTTTCGAAATGTAATTGATCGTTATTTGTTTTGTTCATCGTCCAGCGTTTTTGGGAAAACCTTAACTACCTACCTATCAAGAAGAATGAAACGAAAAATGTTTCGGAAAAATAATTGGCAAGCGACGATTTTCTGTGAAGATTTATTTAACAATCTAAAATTGACTTTTTCGAAATGTAATTATTAATAGTTCTTTGTTAGGTTCATCGTCCAGCGTTTTGGGAAAACTTAACTACCTAGCTATCAAACAAAAAAAAAAAAATGAAATGAAAATGATTCTGGAAAGTAATAAAGCAGGCAACGATTTTCTGTGAAGATTTTATAATCTAAAATTGTATTTTCGAAATGTAATTGATCGTTATTCGTTTGTTTGTTTCATCCTCCAGCGTTTTGGGAAAACCTAACTACCTGCATATCAAGAAAAACGAAATGAAAATGTTTCTGGAAAATAATTAGCAAGCGACGATTTTCTGTGAAGATTTAACAATCTGAAATTTACTTTTCGAAATAAAATTCGATCGTTCTTTGTTATGTTCATCGTCCAGCGTTTTCGAGAAAACTTAACTACCTAATTATAATAAAAACATGAAACGAACAATGTTTCTGGAAAATAATTAGTAAACTACGATTTTCTGTGAAGATTTAACAATCTGAAATTGACTTTTCGAAATGTAATTGATCGTTATTTGTTATGTTCATCGTCCAGCGTTTTTGGGAAAACCTTAACTATCTACCTATCAAGAAGAATGAAACGAAAAATGTATCGGGAAAATAATTGGCAAGCGACGATTTTCTGTGAAGATCTAACAATCTAAAATTGACTTTTTCAAAATGTAATTAATAGTTCTTTGTTAGGTTCATAGTCCAGCGTTTTGGGAAAACTTAACTACCTAGCTATCAAACAAAAAAAAAAAAAATGAAACGAATAATGATTCTGGAAAGTAATTAGCAGGCAACGATTTTCTGTGAAGATTTTATAATCTAAAATTGTATTTTTCGAAATGTAATTGATCGTTATTCGTTTGTTTGTTTCATCGTCCAGCGTTTTGGGAAAACCTAACTACCTACATATCAAGAAAAACGAAACGAAAATGTGTCTGGAAAATAATTACTTTTTCGAAATAAAATTCGATCGTTCTTTGTTATGTTCATCGTCCAGCGTTTTCGAGAAAACTTAACTACCTAATTATAAAAAAAAAACATGAAACGAACAATGTTTCTGGAAAATAATTAGAAAGCAACGATTTTCTGTGAAGATTTAACAATCTAAAATTGGCTTTTTATAAATAAAATGGACCGTTCTTTGTTTTGTTCATCGTCCAGCGTTTTTGGGAAAACCTTAACTACCTACCATCAAGAAGAATGAAACGAAAAATGTTTCGGGAAAATAATTGGCAAGCGACGATTTTCTGTGAAGATTTATTTAACAATCTAAAATTGACTTTTTCGAAATGTAATTATTAATAGTTATTTGTTAGGTTCATCGTCCAGCGTTTTTTGGGAAAACTTAACTACCTACCTAACAAACAAAAAAAAAAAAAAAATGAAACGAAAAATGATTCTGGAAAGTAATTAGCAGGCAACGATTTTCTGTGAAGATTTTATAATCTAAAATTGTATTTTTCGAAATGTAATTGATCGTTATTCGTTTGTTTGTTTCATCATCCAGCGTTTTTGGGAAAACCTAACTACCTGCATATCAAGAAAAACGAAACGAAAAATGTTTCTGGAAAATAATTAGCAAGCGACGATTTTCTGTGAAGATTTAACAATCCGAAATTTACTTTTTCGAAATAAAATTCGATCGTTCTTTGTTATGTTCATCGTCCAGCGTTTTCGAAAAAACTTAACTACCTAATTATAAAAAAGCATGAAACGAACAATGTTTCTGGAAAATAATTAGTAAACGACGATTTTCTGTGAAGATTTAACAATCTGAAATTGACTTTTTCGAAATGTAATTGATCGTTATTTGTTTTGTTCATCGTCCAGCGTTTTTGGGAAAACCTTAACTACCTACCTATCAAGAAGAATGAAACGAAAAATGTTTCGGAAAAATAATTGGCAAGCGACGATTTTCTGTGAAGATTTATTTAACAATCTAAAATTGACTTTTTCGAAATGTAATTATTAATAGTTCTTTGTTAGGTTCATCGTCCAGCGTTTTTGGGAAAACTTAACTACCTAGCTATCAAACAAAAAAAAAATGAAATGAAAAATGATTCTGGAAAGTAATAAAGCAGGCAACGATTTTCTGTGAAGATTTTATAATCTAAAATTGTATTTTTCGAAATGTAATTGATCGTTATTCGTTTGTTTGTTTCATCCTCCAGCGTTTTTGGGAAAACCTAACTACCTGCATATCAAGAAAAACGAAATGAAAAATGTTTCTGGAAAATAATTAGCAAGCGACGATTTTCTGTGAAGATTTAACAATCTGAAATTTACTTTTTCGAAATAAAATTCGATCGTTCTTTGTTATGTTCATCGTCCAGCGTTTTCGAGAAAACTTAACTACCTAATTATAATAAAAACATGAAACGAACAATGTTTCTGGAAAATAATTAGTAAACTACGATTTTCTGTGAAGATTTAACAATCTGAAATTGACTTTTTCGAAATGTAATTGATCGTTATTTGTTATGTTCATCGTCCAGCGTTTTTGGGAAAACCTTAACTATCTACCTATCAAGAAGAATGAAACGAAAAATGTATCAGGAAAATAATTGGCAAGCGACGATTTTCTGTGAAGATCTAACAATCTAAAATTGACTTTTTCAAAATGTAATTAATAGTTCTTTGTTAGGTTCATAGTCCAGCGTTTTTGGGAAAACTTAACTACCTAGCTATCAAACAAAAAAAAAAAAAAATGAAACGAATAATGATTCTGGAAAGTAATTAGCAGGCAACGATTTTCTGTGAAGATTTTATAATCTAAAATTGTATTTTTCGAAATGTAATTGATCGTTATTCGTTTGTTTGTTTCATCGTCCAGCGTTTTTGGGAAAACCTAACTACCTACATATCAAGAAAAACGAAACGAAAAATGTGTCTGGAAAATAATTACTTTTTCGAAATAAAATTCGATCGTTCTTTGTTATGTTCATCGTCCAGCGTTTTCGAGAAAACTTAACTACCTAATTATAAAAAAAAAACATGAAACGAACAATGTTTCTGGAAAATAATTAGAAAGCAACGATTTTCTGTGAAGATTTAACAATCTAAAATTGGCTTTTTATAAATAAAATGGATCGTTCTTTGTTTTGTTCATCGTCCAGCGTTTTTGGGAAAACCTTAACTACCTACCATCAAGAAGAATGAAACGAAAAATGTTTCGGGAAAATAATTGGCAAGCGACGATTTTCTGTGAAGATTTAACAATCTAAAATTGACTTTTTCGAAATGTAATTATTAATAGTTATTTGTTAGGTTCATCGTCCAGCGTTTTTTGGGAAAACTTAACTACCTACCTAACAAACAAAAAAAAAAAAAAAATGAAACGAAAAATGATTCTGGAAAGTAATTAGCAGGCAACGATTTTCTGTGAAGATTTTATAATCTAAAATTGTATTTTTCGAAATGTAATTGATCGTTATTCGTTTGTTTGTTTCATCATCCAGCGTTTTTGGGAAAACCTAACTACCTGCATATCAAGAAAAACGAAACGAAAAATGTTTTTGGAAAATAATTAGCAAGCGACGATTTTCTGTGAAGATTTAACAATCCGAAATTTACTTTTTCGAAATAAAATTCGATCGTTCTTTGTTATGTTCATCGTCCAGCGTTTTCGAGAAAACTTAACTACCTAATTATAATAAAAACATGAAACGAACAATGTTTCTGGAAAATAATTAGTAAACGACGATTTTCTGTGAAGATTTAACAATCTGAAATTGACTTTTTCGAAATGTAATTGATCGTTATTTGTTATGTTCATCGTCCAGCGTTTTTGGGAAAACCTTAACTACCTACCTATCACGAAGAATAAAACGAAAAATGTGTCGGGAAAATAATTGGCAAGCGACGATTTTCTGTGAAGATTTAACAATCTAAAATTGACTTTTTCGAAATGTAATTAATAGTTCTTTGTTAGGTTCATAGTCCAGCGTTTTTGGGAAAACTTAACTACCTACCTATCAAACAACAAAAAAAATGAAACGAAAAATGATTCTGGAAAGTAATTAGCAGGCAACGATTTTCTGTGAAGATTTTATAATCTAAAATTGTATTTTTCGAAATGTAATTGATCGTTATTCGTTTGTTTGTTTCATCATCCAGCGTTTTGGGAAAACCTAACTACCTGCATATCAAGAAAAACGAAACGAAAAATGTTTCTGGAAAATAATTAGCAAGCGACGATTTTCTGTGATGATTTAACAATCCGAAATTTACTTTTTCGAAATAAAATTCGATCGTTCTTTGTTATGTTCATCGTCCAGCGTTTTCGAGAAAACTTAACTACCTAATTATAAAAAAGCATGAAACGAACAATGTTTCTGGAAAATAATTAGTAAACGACGATTTTCTGTGAAGATTTAACAATCTGAAATTGACTTTTTCGAAATGTAATTGATCGTTATTTGTTATGTTCATCGTCCAGCGTTTTTGGGAAAACCTTAAATACCTACCTATCAAGAAGAATAAAACGAAAAATGTGTCGGGTAAATAATTGGCAAGCGACGATTTTCTGTGAAGATTTAACAATCTAAAATTGACTTTTTCGAAATGTAATTAATAGTTCTTTGTTAGGTTCATCGTCCAGCGTTTTTGGGAAAACTTAACTACCTAGCTATCAAACAAAAAAAAAATGAAACGAAAAATGATTCTGAAAAGTAATTAGCAGGCAACGATTTTCTGTGAAGATTTTATAATCTAAAATTGTATTTTTCGAAATGTAATTGATCGTTATTCGTTTGTTTGTTTCATCGTCCAGCGTTTTTGGGAAAACCTAACTACCTACATATCAAGAAAAACGAAACGAAAAATGTTTCTGGAAAATAATTAGCAAGCGACGATTTTCTGTGAAGATTTAACAATCTGAAATTTACTTTTTCGAAATAAAATTCGATCGTTCTTTGTTATGTTCATCGTCCAGGGTTTTCGAGAAAACTTAACTACCTAATTATAATAAAAACATGAAACGAACAATGTTTCTGGAAAATAATTAGAAAGCAACGATTTTCTGTGAAGATTTAACAATCTAAAATTGGCTTTTTCTAAATAAAATGGATCGTTCTTTGTTTTGTTCATCGTCCAGCGTTTTTGGGAAAACCTTAACTACCTACCTATCAAGAAGAATGAAACGAATGATGTTTCTGGAAAATAATTAGCTAACAACGATTTCCTGTGAAAATGTAATAATCTGAAATTGACATTTTTAAATGCAATCTATTATTATTTGTTTTTTTAATCGTCTAGCGTGTTTGGGAAAACTTCTATCTATCGAGTAAAATCATAAAAGAAAAAGTGGGTTTGGGGAAAAAAAAACAAGTAACGACTTTCTGTGAAGATTTAGTAAGCTAAAATTGTTTTTTTTCTAATGTAATAGATCGTTCTTTGTTATATTATTCGTCAAGCATCATTGGGAATCCTGAGGACAAACCGCTTATTTACAAGAACAACGTGATATTTTTGAAACACAACTTTACAGGAGCGCAATTTTAAACATTTAAGCTTTGATAAATTCTAAAATATTGATAATTTTACCGTTCGATAACAATTAAGTTGTTACGGTAATTAATGTGCTTTCTCAAAATGAGCAAAAATAGTTCAGTTCGATATGAAATAAGTAAAAAAAAAAACACAAGCACACATGTCACGTTTTTAATGAGAATATGTCGCAAAATGCTTGGAACAAATTGATTTATCACACTGAAGATGATAAATTTAGAAGTAATGCTGTGTGATAAGTAAAATAAAACAATATGAAACATGACACATAACACTGAAAGTAAAAATCATGTATTTTAAGCAAACAAATTCACTAAAACAATGGCATACGGCACTATAATCAACAAGAGATCCATCAATCGCATTGTAATTAACACTAGCTTTAATTCAAATTATAAGGAACTACAAAAATACTTTTATACAAATAAAAAAAATCAAAAGTTAACTATACTTAAACATGTCTAATCGTAGTTTGAACGTATACTAACACAATACATTATGGCACCCAGTTTTATAGAATTAAGAAATTCAAAATAGGAAGATTGCTATCACCCTTCATAAACATAGAATCACAAATTTTCTTACTACTAATAAAACCACTATCATTTTATTTGTAGCAATTAAATATTTCAAGAAAACATAATTTAAAAAGTCTTGATACTTAATCAATCTTATTCCAACGATTCGTAAAATGGCTTGTGGTATCTAGGAATGAGGTTTTTATTGACGAAATCGATGAGATCACCTTTTTTCTCTCTATTTTATCTATTCTTTCTTAAGTTCTTTTATCGTCACCACTATAGATTTCTTGAATAATAATTTGCCAGAGTATGATTCTTTGAAAAATATAGCATCGGGATCAGAGCTTTGAACTTTTATCATCTTCAGTCCAGCCAGTTTCGCAGTATTATTATTGGCTTCATTGCAAAGTTAAGTGAAGTGGTTTCATACTTTTATATACTTTACCAATCAAAAAAAATCATCAAAATACAAAATCAATTAAAAGACAACATCGAGGTCTTGAGCAGTTGCGGAATTTTTCTCCAGGTACGAGGGGTGATCCAAAAGTAATGATAATCAATAATAAACACAATAAAATCAAAAACTAAATTTATTTCTCAACATAGTCTCCTAGCAAGTCTATACATTTAGTCCATCTCTTTTCTAAACCTAAAATTCCCTTAGAAAAAAAATCTTTATCTTGACTCTCAAAAAGTCCTCAACCGCGGCCATCACGTCGCTATCATCGTCAAATTTCTTGCCCCGGAGGTGTTCCTTGAGTCGTGGAAAGAGATAGAAGTCACTGGGGGCTAGATCTGGTGAATAGGGGGGGTGTTCCACCAGCTCAAAGCCCGCTTCCTGAATGGCAGCCATGGCAATTGCAGCTTTGTGAACCGGTGCGTTGTCTTGATGGAACAGCACTCCAGCCCGCAGTTTGCCTCGCCTTTTCTCCTTAATAGCCTCCCGCAATCTTCTTATTTGTTCTGCATAGTAGGAGCCTGTAATAGTGGCCCCTTTTCCAAGTAGTCCACCATGATTATTCCTTCAGCGTCCCAAAAACAGACGCCATAACCTTCCCTGCTGAGCTTGACACTTTGAATTTCTTCGGCGTCGGTTCATCGGATCGTTTCCATGTCATCGATTGTTGTTTTGTTTCAGGATCAAAATGGTGGATCCAGGTTTCGTCCATGGTCACAAAACGTGACAAAAATTATCCTTGTCTGCCTGGAACTTTTCGAGATTTGCTCTTGACATGTCGACTCGTTTTTTCTTTTGCTCGTCGTTTAACATTTTCGGTACCCAACGCGCGGAGACCTTTCTCATATGCAATTCGTTCACAAGGATTCTTTGAATGCTGCCATATGAGATCCCTGTGACCTCAGCTACATGCCTGATAGTCACTCTTCGATCTTCCAATACAACTTCTTCAACTTTTTCACATTTTCTCCAGTGAGGGACGTCGATGGGCGCCCTTCGCGGTGTTCGTCTTCCGTCGATGTTCTTCCCAGCATAAACTCCTTAGCCCAGCGTGCAACTGTGGAATATGGAGGAGAACAGTCCCCTAATGTTTCCACCAAGTCGCTGTGTATGTCTTTGGTAGACATTTTTTTCAAGCAGAGGTATTTAATGACAGCTCTGATTTCGTGTTTTTCCATTTTGATGTTCACTCCTTGACAGTCCGTATTCAAATGAATGTAGCTCCCGGAATCGTGGCCTATTTATATGATTTTTTTTCCTGAACTAGTGGGTAATTGAGCAAGTGACTGTAATTTTTTTGTATTTTTGTGTGCACTAGAAATAACTGATTATCATTACTTTTGGATCACCCCTCGTATTTATAAATACAGGTAGCTATTTTGTTGACACCTACATAACTCTCAATTGAATTATTTTATAAGTTATAGGTACTTATTAAATTTTAAGTTACTGTTGGTCTAGTCGGGAGAACGGCGACTGTCGATTCGGAGCCCCAGGGTTCAAATCCCACGCGCACCACTGTCTTTTTGAAGTCAGGTACGTAATGCAGCTAACTTAAAAAGGTGAAGAAATACATTGTGAGCAAACTGAAATGTATCTAGAATCTTTCAAAGTCGTCTATCATGTACCAACCCGCTCTGAGCCAGCGTGGTAGAATATGGCCATGACTATCTCCTTGCTAGAGAAGGCTCCGAGTCTCAGCAGGGGCAACATTAAATTTAACGAGGTGCTTTTGCTAGTTTGGACTCGTAGAGTAATAAAAACTGAGACATGTCCTTTGGGGCACTGCTTGAAGATCATATTAGATGTAACCAAATTTGGATCATCCGAAATGTAATTATAGTTATACTCCGTCCAACGAGACAAACTAATATGGCGCTCTCTCCCTTGCACAATCGTATGAAAGTGATAAGGACGCAGCTCCGACTTAAATGGCCAGGATTGGTAAATGGGCGCGGCTAATTCATGAAAATGTTAGGCTGCGTTTACATCGCTGATCTAAATCGCTTACTTACTCTGTCATCTAAAAATAATAGTATTTTTACAAATTACAAAAGTCTACTTTAACAGAATCTGTAATTGAAAGCCAATATTGAGTTGTTGTGTATAAAACAAATATGCTAGGATATGAACAAATTAAACAAAAAATATTTTCTTAAACGTTTATTCGCTTTTTGAATCACTCGAGTCATCCTCCAAGTTTATAACTAATCGTTCTTGCATTGTTTCCATATTTCTATCCATTAGGTTAATTTTAGGTTCTAGTACTTCTAGCACATGTCGTATGCAGTTCTGCCACTTGCTGCTGTCAACTTTTGTAATGGCTTCGTTTAATATTTTTTTATTTCGTTCAGTTTAAGACTTATTATTTTGTGCCACGTACCCTTTAACTTGAGCCCAAATTAATTCTATTGGGTTAAGTTCACAGTGGTAGGGGGGTAAGCGCAGCACTTTTTTGTTGTTTTTCTTAGCCATTTGTCGATTACATACGCTTCGTATTGGTGTTTATGGTCTTTCACAATTTTAAGTAATTCCCTATTTAACATGTCTTCGTGAAATGCAATTTTTTTCACCTTCAACCTCTGTATTTCTTCTTTTTTAGTATTTGTGGTTGGGTTTTTTTCCACTTTTCTTGAGTGGTGAGGGGCGTTGTCCTGTACGATCACTGAGTTTTCTGGTAATATGTCGAGTATTTTATCTTTTTTTGACTCAAACACTAATAGCCCTCCTTCAACAAAACCATTTTCGCTTGCTATGTGTGTTATGATCAGGCGTTTTCCTTTACCTGTTGAAAAATACAAATTAAGTAATTGAATATGCAATTTCGAAAAGGGCACTTATCTGTAAATTAAAAATGTTCAGGAATTGAAAAAACTAAATATTTTCCACAACATTTTTTTATATCTAATAGTAGCTATCAAGTTACATTGTGGTGTTCATATGTTTTCAAAAATTACTAAAATTAATTATTTTGAAAAGTAATACGGGTGTCCCATAAGTCGACGTCAAGCCGAAGTCGCATGATAGGTAAGGTCATAACAGTCATCAGAAAATATAAACATATACAGGGTGACTGGTGCAGGACCGGCCATAGCAAAATCACGCATGGAGGAGGTTATATGCTACCTATTAAAGCTTACTTTCCCTAACTAAAGTTTTATAGTTTAGGAGATAGGTTAATTTTAAACCTTTTAAAATTTTCCCGAAATTTGACCTTAAAGCTGCTATAACTTTTTTTATTTAAAGTTCTAGTGAATTATTCTTTTTTTGTTAGCACAGACAAATGTTTGATCAAACCTATGTCGGAACTCCGCTTAAACAAGGACAAAAAAAAAAGATATTACGCTTGAAAAAGGAAAAATTACCGAAAATAAAAACATTAAGATCATTTTATTTTTAATAATTAAAAACCACTAACTTTCAATAATTTATAAACTCTAAATAAACTTCTCTAGTTCATCACCTATCCAACGGTACCAAATGTATAACAAAATGTACAAACTACATGTACATATCTAAAACCTCATCGTACAAACACACGTACTACAAAATGTGGATATTTAGCAGCTAGTAATTGATAGGATTTTCAGATTTCTAAAGCTAATTTAATCAATAATAGTAAACAAAATTTGGTCAGTGTTGGTATTAGTAATTAAATAAAACAAGTGCTTAATGGTACATTATTTATTTTGACGAATACAATGATACGAGTAAGAAAAATTGTGAATTGGAAAAGATATCGGGCATTGAAAGGACATTGTTATTTTAGGTTCTGCTCGAATTGCTGTCCGCAATTTCTAATACATGCCCGACATCTCTTCCTAATTTCTGTCGTAGTTAAATTTAATCTAATCTCTTCTTTCATAATCACGAAAGCATCATTAATTTTTGTATCAACTCCTCTTTTGTTAATTTGTCCTTTATTGTAGACCAGCTCTTTGGCTCGACCCCAAACGTAGAAATCCAGAGGTGTTAAATCTGGGGATCGGGCCGGCCATTCAGTTGGTCCACCTCTCCCTATCCATGACTCAGGAAATGTGTTGTTGAGTAGTTCTCGGACTTCCAGCCTGAAATGCGCCAGGCACCCATCGTGTTGAAACACAATGGGCATTTCGTCGTTTAAAACTTCCGACAGCAGATCAGGCAAGACGTCCATTAAAAATTCTAGATAATTTTCCCATTTAAGATGTCAGGTAGGAAATGGGGCCCAATGATAGTCCGACCAATCACACCGGCCCATACATTCACAGAAAATTTCCGCTGGAATGATGTTACCCTCTTATTGTGTGGGTTATTAGGGGACCAATGGTGTAAATTGTGGAAGTTGTGAATTCCTTCTCGGTTGAAATGTGACTCATCGGTCCACAATATGCGTTTGAGGAATGTTGGGTCGTCGACATCTCTGTGCAGAATCAAGCGACAAAATTCGTCCTCCTTGCATAGTCACCAGTTTCAAGCCCTGTCAACAAGCCAAAACCAACTCTTAATGGTTATTAAATTTGATTCGTGAATGTACTTTTCACATAGTTGTAGCGACTAAAAAAAAACATTGTTAAATACATTGTAACATCTAAGCTAATTAATCTAAATAAATTAATTAAAATTACCTTGAACTGGTGTGTAATGATATGGGTGTTGATTGTCACGATGCATTACTGTCCAGACCTTCCATTGGCTGACGCCCAAAGCTTCAGCTACCACTCTGGTACTAGTAGTGGGGTCCTCCTCAAATGCTGCCAAAATCTGCTCGTCAATTTCGACAGGTAATTGACGTGCACTGTTTCGGGTTCTCTGGCGTTTAAGTTACCCGTTTCCCTTAACCGACGATATGTTGTAGAAAATGTGTTTCGGTGAGGTACACTTCTATTTGGAAATCGCTCCTGGTAAATACGCCGCGCTTCACGGGCATTACAGTCAGCAGCGCCGTACGCCAACAGCATATCGGCGTATTCTTCGTTTGTGTATTCAGGCATTTGAATACGAAAACAAACAATAACGAAACTTAACGAAAACAATCAACAAGATAACAGTTCACTAATAACAAGGAATGGTGAAACAGAACGGAGCACGGTCGGTAGTACGTAGGAGCGGTAAGACACGACTGAACATGATATTCAATGCAGTGAATTCTCTCCAAAATCAGATTGGCGTGGCCCTTCCTTTTTCGTAAGAAAGAGACAAAACATGACATCGCATTCCTAAGCTCTGACGTCATGCTAAGGGACCATTGCCGCTGTTTGTTTAACAATAGTAACAATAAACCTTTACCTGAGTAGACCGGCATTTACAATAGAAATCACGATTTTTATAATTTAATAACTTTTGGATACAAATTTGGTACCGTTGGATAGGTGATGAACTAGAAAAGTTATTTATAGTAAAATAAATTATTGAAACTTAGTGGTTTTTAATTATTAAAAATAAAATGATCTTAATGTTTTTATTTTCGGTAATTTTTCCTTTTTCAGCGTAATATCTTTTTTTATCCTTGTTTAAGCGGAGTTCCGACGTAGGTTTGATCAAACATTTGTCTGTGCTAACAAAAAAAAAAAAAGAATAATTCACTAGAACTTTAAATAATAAAAGTTATAGCAGCTTTAAGGTCAAATTTCGGGAAAATTTTAAAAAGGTTTAAAAATTAACCTATCTCCTAAACTATAAAACTTTAGTTAGGGAAAGTAAGCTTTAATAGGTAGCATATAACCTCCTCCATGCGTGATTTTGCTATGGCCGGTCCTGCACCAGTCACCCTGTATATGTCTTTTATTTTTAAAATTATTGCAAAAAAATATCGGGAAAATGTACCACCCTGTAACAGTTTTTACTTTCCTGTTGCTACAAATCTTTACTTTTTGCCATTTTTTTTTACTTATTTCATCCTGAATAGTGCTTCTGTAATTTGTAACCTTAAATTTGAGCTAACTGCTCCAGCTTGAAAGAAGATGTCATGTTTTGCAGAATCACGTTTTGAAAATCAGTTTTTCGCCCTACTTTAACTGACGGTCCTGAAAAAAAATTATACCACGCAAGTCTGGCAAGTAACTTTAATAGTTAGCGTAAATGCGCTAACTAAAGATAAGGATTCTAAAGTGGTATAACACTTATGACATTAATTCTTAGATCGGGTACAAAAAATATTTTTTCAATGAAAGTCGGTTTTGAATAATTTCCTTGACTTTACTAAAAGTGATTCTAGTAAACTCAAAGGGTTCCGTAAGACCTCAAATTTCAAATTCTCGTTTGAACGAGTCATTCCATAAAGGGTAAGAGAAAGATAGAGACGCTTATGAGCCACAGAAGCAAATAAGGATCCTAGTAGTACAAAAATAAATAAAAACAGTTCCGTTTCAATGGTAACATTTATTTACAAAAGATGTTCAAACTGTTTTCATTCAGCTGCAATACAAGCCCGACATCTCAAAAAAGATTTTGAAATCAGACGGGCGAATCTTCTATTATTGACAAAATCAACTGCTTCCGTAATTCTCTCTCGGAGCTCAGCTACATTTTCGATTGGTTTTAAATACACCTTTTCTTTAACTGCTCCCCAATAAAAAAAAACCAATGGATTCAAATCAGGTGAGCGGGCTGGCCACGAAATCGTACCAGACTGCCCTATCCATCTGCCCGGAGATACTTCATTTAGATGTTCTCTAACTGAGCGACTATAGTGCGCTGGGCAGCCATCTTATTGAAACCACATATCTCTCAAAATATTCAGTGGCACGTCTTGTAACGTTACATATTGGCTTTAAACAATATGTAAGCGTACATTTCCTCCCTAATCACCACTCATTCATAGGAGACTATATGGACATCTAGGTACTTACATACTGAATTTTCATACAACTAATATCTGTTCAATCGTGTCCTTACTATAAAGCATATTTTTCTTGTTATAATATTACTATTCTTCATGTGTTTATATCTCTTTAAGGCGCGTTACCATTATGCAAGTGTTTGCATACATGTATGACGTCAGACTTGTGTGCAAGTGATTTGAATTGGAAACACGATTTTGTTCAACTTGCAGCTTGCATACAAGATTTTAGTGGTATACAAGTTAGTTCTAGTTGTACAGTGTTTATCATGGGTAGAAGACGTGCTGTACTTGTCGCTGCATGCAGAGTTGTACACGCAATAATTATACACGTATTAAATAACAAAAAAAAAGCATCGACGTCGACCAGTTCAGTGGGTTAGAAAATGGATTCACAGAAAAGATGCTTACGGTACGTCGAATAATCTGTTAACAGAATTGGCCACAGAAGATCCATAAACGGTACCATACTCATCTCAGAATGAACGAAGAACTATTTTTAAATTTATTGGATAAGATTTCGTCCAGAATATCTAAGCAAGACACTATTTTTAGACCCGCTCTGCCTGCAAAATTGAAATTGTAAGTGACGCTTAAATATCTGGCATCGGGTACTAGTCTTGGAACATTGGAAGAATTGTATCGTGTGCCTAAATGTAGTATTTCTAAATTCCTGCCCCATGTCTGCGACGCAATTTATGAGTCACTTCAAGAATATATAAAGGTAAGTAAAACAATGTATAAGATCAATGTTTGTGATAATTTTTATTATAATTAATCTTAACATTAAAGAGGACTGATCAGCGGCTATTTTCAATCTGTGAAACAACTTTAAACTTACGAATCACGAAATCACGAAAGTTAGTGGGTCGAAAACTCAAATCCTAATCATCGTCATCAGATTCCAATGAACCCATAGCGCGAACAGCACGACCTAATAAATCTTCTTTGCTACTGTCCGATGGTCCTGGTTCATCACGCTTACTCTCGGTGTCAATGTAATCCACTAAATCAAGATTTATATCATCAGGTATAGAAATTACAAGTGCTTCTTGTTGTGCCTTTTCTTTTAAGGATTTTATTCGCTGCTCTTTTAAAATTTTCATAATAAGTTCTTGAGTTTCTAGAGCGTACTCTAACGGCAGTTTTTGAAGTTGAAGACTAACGTTTTGACCAAAAACATCAAATTCATTTTCCGATTCTACGCTCTTATTTATTTTTCTCAATTCTTGAAGTGCGGTATCTATGGGATCATATCTTGCATTTCGAATCGATTGTCGAAAATTGGATGAGGATTGACTCTGTGTTTGAGATGAGCTTCGACAACCACTGGCTCTGGCTGGCGTATTTTCTCTGCTATCTGTTGAAGTATTTTCTCATTCAACCTAAAACATAATTCATTCAATGAATTTAAAAATAAATAAAATAAAACATTTCTTTAATGTTTTTTATTTCTTTCAGTTTCCGAATACTAGTGAAGAGTGGAATGAAATTTGTAAAGGATTCGAAGAACGTTGCAATTTTCCACGATGCATTGGAGCAATTGATGGAAAAAATCGCTCGACTGTCTTAGCTGTTTATAAATTGATTGACAAAATTTTAAATATATTAAATGACAAGCACTATGCAATTGGAATATTATTAGATATGACAAAGGCTTATGATAGGGTACAATTTGACATTTTACTGGACAATTTTTACGGTATAGGTGTACGAGGTGTAGCACACAAGTGGTTCTGCTCGTACCTCTAGGGCCGCGAGCAATACGTAGAAATTGAAAATTATGACGAAAACACAGGATTTATAAAAACCACGAGATCTAACCCTTCAAAAATATACCATTCAATACCCCAAGGAAGCGTCATTGGATGTATCCTCTTTTTAATTTATATAAATGCCCTTCCAAAAATAGTAAACGAAACATGTATATTATTTGCAGATGACATATCAATATTGACATCGTGTAAAAATAGTAAAAATTTATTGCAAACCCTATTTGACATTTTTAACAATTTAATTAAATGGATGACAGATCATAATATTGACATAAATTTACTAAAAACAAATTTAGACCTCATCAAAAATCTGCCCTTGACATAATTTTTTCTTATAATAATTATAAATTTGAATTTGTTGACGCGGCTAAATTGCTAGGAATAGAAATTGACAATCATATTAACTGGAAACGACACATCGGAAAATTAAAGGCCAAATTATCAAGCTTTACTTATGCCCTTAGGGAATTGAGAAAGGCGACTGCCGACGACCTAAGTACTGCTTTATCAGCCTACTACGCGTATGCTTTCTCCTGGATGAATTTTGGAATAATCCTGTGGGGAAACAGCGTCAATGCTAGTGATGTTTTCGTTATCCAGAAAAAGTGTATCCGGATCCTGGCAAACATTAAACTCCCAGACACTACTGTAGCTCAGTTCCATAAACAATATTTTGTAAAATTTAAAATGTTGACCGTAGTTTCTATGTACATCCTGGAACACTGTAAATTTGTACGTAGAAATCCCCAATTTTTCACAAAACTGATAGATAGACGAAATTACCCAACTAGAACAAACCATAAACACAATCTAAATTTGCCGTGTTCAAAATTAACTTTAACAAATTGCCTTATAAAATAAAAGAAATTGATTCTAATGACAAGTTTATCAAAGCGTTAAAAAATATACTACTTGTAAAAGCCTACTACACAATAGAAGAATACCTTGCAGACAAATCAATTATCGAATAAGTTGATCCGCTCCGCATGACATTAATTACATACATTGCCACACCCAATTAGGGTCATTATGGAAAACTACTGCATACTGTATATTTAAATAAGACCAACAAATGTACCATAATGTTAGCAATAAAATGATTGAGTATTGAAAGCATGTCATCTTGAGATGCCCAAATGGAAGTGGTTCTTTATATTATGACTATAAAGGAAATTTTAGCATAGTCTTGTTTGCATTATGCGATAGTTACTTAAACTTTCGATACATTAATGTTGGACATTATGGGAAAACATCAGACGGAACAATATTCTCTCATTCAACTCTTCAGTCAATATTAAAAAATGGTAGCTCAAAAATACCGCCTAATTCAGTGGTATTAGGAGATGAAGCATTTCCACTTAAAAAATATTTAATGAAGCCATATCCTCGAACTCATTGAAAGATTAACTAAAGAAAAGAAAATATTTAACTACCGACTGTCGAGAGCAAGACGAGTGGTTGAACGTGCGTTTGGTTTATTGGTATCGAAGTGGAGAATTTTTTGAGCGACCTATTGCTGTTGAGGTGAATACAGTTGATAAAATAATAAAAGTATGCTGTGCACTGCACAATTGGTTGAGACATACTTCTAGTACATATATTACACCTAATTTTGTTGATCGAGAAAATTCAATAACAGGACATAGTGAAGGCATGTTCAATGACGTGAATAGGAGAGCATTTCAGCAATTACGCCCGGCATAACCGTCAAGCAGTCCCAAAACAGCGGTCGAAATAAGAGATGTCTTTGCTAACTACTTTGCTACAGATGGTGCTGTAACATGGCAAGAAAGAATGTTTTAAAAAAAATAATAAAAGAATTGATACTTACAGTGGTGCTTTCTTCATTCCTTCTTAATTCGGTTGACGTCAGCCTAAAATTCATTGTGTTAAACCAGATTAATTTTGGTGTGTATATGTTACTTGTTCCACTACCGGTTGTTTTGGATTTTTCGATTTTTGCTAATTCAACAAAAAATGTGGTACGCAGTGATCGTATTTTATTTTTCACTTCTTTTACGGTCATAACAATACCATTAAGGTTCATCACTTCGATTAGTTTTCTATATTTATGCTGATTCGCGTGCGTCTCGATTTTTGTAAAGATTGTTTTTTGGTTCCCAAAGACAATCATGTCTATGATATTCCTCAATAAACATTATTGTTTTCTCCGTATCCCATTTAGCAGTCATTTTTACAAAGTAATAAAGTCATAAACAAAGTAATCCTCTATGCACGACCGCATGCGCTTGCAACTTGCGTGCAAATGTGCCGACTTGATTATTGTGCGTACAAGTTTAAACCTAATTAACTATTTGGGGTTTCATAGTGGGGTTTCTTCTTATGGATTTGTTCATTTCAATGCCGTGGCAGGTTGAGAGTAAAAATACGTCTCATTTATCACGCCATTTCATGACAGTTACATTATCTTTTTGCATGGCAGCCAGCTCACCTCTCTTCAACTTACTGTCAATAACAGGTTTGGGCAAACCTTTTCTATTCTTTTTTATGGTGCCAAGTAAATCAGTATTTCGATTTTTGAGATATTCAGCAAGGGGTACACTAGTATAGTAATTGTCTGTGACTATAAGTCTACCTTCATCAAGCAATTCCTCTGCTAGCCGAACGACTATACTTCCCGTCACATCGAGATTGTCAATTTTTCGACTCTCGCCAGAATATATCTCGTATGACCATACATATCCATCAGCGGAGCATAGTTTGTAAACCTTGACTCCATATTTATGGGCTTTCGATGGAATATATTGTTTGAAAAGCAGTCTGCCTCTAAATGGTATCATAGATTCATCAACCACAACAATTCGCCCCGGAGTGTAAATTTCTCTTGAATTTTTTATTATTAAATCTAATAGAGGTCTTATTTTATACAGCCTGTCGTTCTCTCTAGGCGCATCATTGTCCGAAAAATGCCAGCATCTCAGAATCACACAGAACCTGTTGTAGGACATATTAATTTGATGTAAAAGAGGATGGTAAGATATCAAATCTTTTTTCCAGTAACTTTCTAATTACTGGTTTAATAGAGATGGAGGATGGCATGTGCCGCCCGCTTGGAAGCCGTGCCTCCATAGTGCTCGGTATAGTGTTCGCGATATGAGTGAAGACACAGTGAGCTCAGTGTGCTGCAATGTTCCCGACTCGCAGCTTACCAGTGATGAAGAGTTCGAGTGTATACCTGCGCAACCCTCTCGCACCCCCTCACCTGCACCCCCGCAACAGCCGTTGAGCTTGCGTGCGCGACGTGCGGCAGCCCGCAGTGCCAAACGGGCAGCCGCCGCGCGTGTGCACTCGCCTTGAAAAAGGCCGCCGGACGCGGCCGAAACTCGAGTCGGGATTGACCGACCGTATATACGTGAGTGTCCCGTTATCCAATTAAACTTTCTAATGTTGGAAGCGATACCAATCCGGTAAGTAAGTCCTTCCCCGTCTTCTTATTCTTCATTTCTCCTTTTCCATCCAGCGGTTGCCTGGAAGAGATCGCTTTTAGCGATAAGGTCGCCAATTGTTACTTTATTTAATTCTTAGTTTTTGTATATTTTTGTAACTTTGTTTACTTGTGAAGTGCAATAAAGAGTTAATCTATCTATCTATCTATCTAAGTAATAGAATTCCAATAAATTTCAGTAACTCTTCTGTTGTCACATCTTTCCATCTATCCATTCTTCTAGATTTAGTTTGGTTTCTGGTTGGTGGTGCATTTTTGAGACGCCCACCATAAATTTTAGTTTGCTCAACCATCAAATCAAGTACACTATCAGACACAATCTGTCGAAATTTAGTGTATAGCTCAGTATCAGAATCGAAATGAATACGTTGATGTTCCAGAAAACAACTGAACTCTTCTGGCGTTAGACTTTGGACTTCGTATGACCAGTCGTTATGACCTGCTCTTATATTTATAATTTCCCTCATGTCATGATTTTTAGTCTTGATTCGTAATTTAGTCGAATTTTATTATTTCACATTATTAAACATGGCAACACTTGTGTTGAATTCCGGTAGTGCCAACCTACCAACTATTCGTTTCTTAACTACCATCCTGCAAGCAGCTATTTTACAGTGTACCAACCTACGAAGTTTAATAACATTCATATAAATAGTCTGGTAGTTGGCATACAAGATTCAATTCTCTTCTTCTCATCAAGGCCGAAAGATGGTCGGCAGCAATAATTGATGGCTTTGTCAAATCATGTTGTACCCATGTACCTATGTGGAAATAAATGATAATACAAGTACAAGCGAATAACGGAGTTTCTTAAAAACTCAGAAGAGGGAACAAAACCAGAAACGCAGGTATGTTGAAAAATGTTATTCTTTGTGAACATATTTTTCCTTTGTTGAATTGCTGATACAACGCCCACGATGATATTTGATTTTCTTTTTAATATTGCATTGGATAATGATACGCGTAACATAGCGTGCAAAATGAATGTGTGTTTGATGTGCGGTGATCCTCGGCCAAGGCTACTCTTTGGCAGTATTCATCGTGCACTCGCATGCAGTTTTGAATTGAACATTTCATTGCTTGTTCGGGGCTACTCTCTGATAGCACTAAAATGTTTGAAGCGTTCTGTGTTATGCTAGTCGTTTTCTTTGCAATTTTGTATAGTTAATTGTCAATTTTTAAATCGAGATTTGATAAGAGATACGCGTAATAATGTGTAAGATTACTGTGTGTTTGATGTGCGTTGATCCTCGGCCAAGGCTACTCTTTGGCAGTGTTCGCCGTACACTTGCATGCGTATTAAATTGGGCATTTCACTGCGTGATCAGGGCTACTCTCTGATGGCTTGGAATGTTTGATATTTACTGTTATTTTCCGTCACAATTGAAAATCGCGATTGTTAATTTTCTACTACCTCACCTATCTTTTACCAAAGTTTGTTTTTATCGGCACGTCAACATTTTATGACTACCCTCGTTAAAAATTGTATTGGACCTAGTATTATTTCACACTTTATTTAAAGAGAAAAATACCTACATTTTTTTTACGAAGTGGTCAATTACTTCGTAATGTTTTGGAATGTTACCCGTGACTCCTGATTATATAAAAACCTGATAAATTGTTTTATTATTTTAATTTGTGTTAATTGAATTTGAGTTTGTTTTTCTATCGCTGGATAGTTAGTTGAGCGAGTATGTTTCTCGCTGGATAGTTAGTTGAGCGAGTATGTTTCTCGCTGGATAGTTAGTTGAGCGAGTATGTTTCTCGCTGGATAGTTAGTTAGCGAGTATGTTTCTCTCTGGATAGTTAGTTGAGCGAGTATGTTTCTCGCTGGATAGTTATTTGAGCGAGTATGTTTCTCACTGGATAGTTAGTTGAGCGAGTATGTTTCTCGCTGGATAGTTAGTTGAGCGAGTATGTTTCTCGCTGGATAGTTAGTTGAGCAAGTATGTTTCTCGCTGGATAGTTAGTTGAGCGAGTATGTTTCTCGCTGGATAGTTGAGCGAGTATGTTTCTCGCTGGATAGTTAGTTGAGCGAGTATGTTTCTCGCTGGATAGTTGAGCGATAGTATGTTTCTATGCTTCTCGCTGATAGTTAGTTGAGCGAGTATGTTTCTCGCTGGATAGTTAGTTGAGCGAGTATGTTTCTCGCTGGATAGTTAGTTGAGCGAGTATGTTTCTCGCTGGATAGTTGAGCGAGTATGTTTCTCGCTGGATAGTTAGTTGAGCGAGCGAGTTTTTCTCGCTGGATAGTTAGTTGAGCGAGTATGTTTCTCGCTGGATAGTTAGTTGAGCGAGTATGTTTCTCGCTGGATAGTTAGTTGAGCGAGTATGTTTCTCGCTGGATAATTGACTATGAGCGAGTATGTCTCTCGCTGGATAATTGACTATTTACTAGTATTTTTCTCGCTGGATAATTGACTATGAGCGAGTATGTTTCTCGCTGGGTAACTGACTATGAGCGAGTATGTTTCTCGCTTGGTAACTGACTATGAGCGAGTATGTTTCTCGCTGGGTAACTGACTATGAGCGAATATGTGCCTTGCTGGATAGTTTACTGTGAGCTGTATGTTTCTCGCTAGAAGACTAATCGAGATTACCCCATGATGTAACAGAGTAAAATATACGCTTAATGTGCCTAAAATTTTATTACAGATTAACAAATGTAATTAGTCCAATATTAGAACTTCTTTTTTACAGATCTACTGATTGGTTATACAGGTAATTTATTAAAATAAATTATTTTCTATACTGGTTACAAATATTATAAGGAGAAAGATTTGATTGTTTGTTGCATCGAATTCTTTAATATTTCATTTTCCGAATAACGGACACTACATAAATAATGTTGTACTACAGGGTTACATAAAAGTCTGAGCTTGACTATATGTACCTATTATGTTTACCTATGAAAAGCGAAAGCGTAGGTACCGCTAGTGCTTGATAGCTAGCTGAGCCGACTGATTAGGCAGCTAGTTCTATTTTAGTTTATGAACGGTTTAATAATCATTTATGTTATGTTGTTAACGGTTTAATATTCATGTAAAAAAAAAAAAAAAACAGAATCATTATTGTCATGTAAACAGTAATTTTCAATTATATGCATCCCAAGGTTTAACTCGTGAAAAAACACAATTTTAAGACTAGCCCAAATCTTAATGTTCGTATAAAAAAAAAACAAATGAATCGCATAATTAGATATCTCAGACTGTGTTACTGTTAGTCCGAAAACAGATTACGTCGGAAATTACGTTTCAATTTCAGTGAGTACAAGGATGCCTAAAGACGATGTGGTTACACCCCGGGTACACGACATGGGTGGCGGTGGACTAAGAAGAGGAGAAGGATTCTGATGCCATTTTTTTTGATGATATTCTTCAGAGACCTGTTCTAGTAATGAACTCTCGCCACCTCTAAAGATCCGGAAGAAAACGAGTAAGCTGTAAATGTTAATATGTTAAGTCTGGATTAAGAAAAACTTGTAAGTGATCGTGTTTCATCACACTTGGAGCCAAAAAACAGAGCTCAAACCATTGATTTCTGGATAAGAAAAGTCAACAAGTGTATACGGTTGAAATGACAATCAAAATAAAATACATTTCTCGTAAAACATGGTATTAAAATTAGATGAATTAGCAAAGAAATGGTTCGAGTCCTGGACGACAGTTGTTTTCACTTGCGAGGAATGGCAGAATAATCTGCTGAAAACTTCCCCAAGTGAAGAACATTGTGGTTAACTTTTGAAAGAAAACAAAATTACTATATCTAACTTTACGCAATGAAAAGAATCTTCACGAATAGGTATTTTTATGGCAAACTGAAGTCTAGTACACAGATGAGATTACTGGCAAAAAAAAAAAGCGGTACATTAATAATTATGTAATTTAGGGAGTATACAATCGATCAATTAGTAACGGAGCACAAGTACTTCATTATTTAAAGCCGAAACACGTGTTCTGTTTTCTTTAATTTCAAAACTACAAACTTATTCAAATAATATAACACTACAACCATTATTAAGAAAATAAACAGATCCTGGTCTTAGTATAATTAACTCTAGATTTAACATAATAGCATGCTATAGTTGCTGTTCCAAAGGCATTCATACTTCAAATGTTCTAGACCAATAATGAAGTGCAATCGTTGCAACCGGGTGGGACGTACATAAATGTTCAGATCAATTAAATAATCAATTGAGGTTTTGATGGTTCTCCAAACACTTTGCTAATGGACCAACATTTTATGGCATTGCTTTGCGTTACTGATTTGAAAAATTGGACTAAGCTCTTGTTTTACAAATGTCCGAACAAGGATATTCTATCGGACAATGCTCAAGCTCTTTAAAACTTCATATTGATAGTACACGTTAATAGTATGGTAAACCCGAGCAGTTTTCCAGTGCACCCCGGTGAACACTTTGAACCTGGAAAGGAATACGAGTAGTCTGTTTTTAGGCGGATTCAGTTTTCACGGTGGCTAGAGAGCAGCCGTGATAAAATACTTATCTCCGCATGATGCACACTAACACAACACTCTTGATAATAGACATGACTGATCCTGAAATTATGTTGAACTATTTGATGTAATGACCGTCTGTAAATAGAATAAGATACGTATCAACTTTAATTTTGATGTCTTTTTGTTTAACTTATTTTATGATCATTCAAAGTTGCAAGGGGAGGTCTGTTTTAAAAGTACGAAATTATTAGAAAATGTATTTACCATAGAAAAACCATTCAATTTAGAGTGACTTTTGTTATGAAACCAGTTTCCTAAACGCAACATTTGATATAGCTGACATGGAAACTTTGCGCGCGGTGCATGGAAAGTACCGGACTGTGACGTCACGTTTTAGTAGTGTTTTTGGGAAATACCAAAATTGTGATTTAAAAAAAACGTGATATCATGGGAAGTTTTCATTTTAAAATAGGTAACAAAGTAATTCTTTCACCTATATTTCACTTATTGAGTAGCCTTTTTTTTGGCATTAAATCAAAAATGAGTCGTCACGCTAGCTATGTTTACCGAACAAAGTGTGACGTAAGTAGCATATTAAACACCCAGATCAACTAGAGCCTCTCAACAGTAAGGACAAAGACAGGCCCTGGATTTAATGCTAAGTAGTTCAAAAATTTGTATCAGTTATTGCAGAATTATTGTGACTGTTTATCCTCTAATTTAGGAGAAATAGAGGGTGACGTAGACCAGACTATAAAGATAAGATTAACACATAACAAATCCGTAGCTTATTGCCCCTCCCTACATACAGTCTTTTTCACGCTGAACGGGAACAGGTTAGAAGATTTAGGAACCAAAATCTTATTACTCTAGCCAGATTTTGATGATAAAACAAAACTGTCAAGCAGAAAGGCTCTATCAGACTAAACTATTTAACTGGATAAAATAGTGGTAGTCATGAGCGCGGTTGGAGCAAGTGCTTGAGCAAGATTCAGTGAGTGTAAATAATAACGTGATAGAGCGCATTGAAACAATGGCGACAGAAACTGTTTGGGTTTAAAATGCCCGGCTATTTAAGATGTAATATGTCAACAAATGCAACAAATTCAGATTTACAGCAAACTAAATACCAAATAAGCCTTGATAGGTATCCAAAACGATCAAATCAAACTTTTTGTTTGGCAATTTATTTAAAATGTGTCTGTCCCTGAGATTAGAGTAGTAGTAGTAAATGATAATTACAACTAATCATAGTTCTGATGGTTGTTCCAATAAGTCTAATAATAATAATAATCAAATCATCTTTATTGCTGGAGTATAGGCATTGGTTACATTAATAACTTGGATTCAGATTTGTAAGCTTTTACTTATTCGTGAACATTTGTATCCTTACTGTCATTGCTAAAGTTATTGCTGCAATGCGTTCATTATCATTGTTTTGTTACAAATAAATTAACAATTTATAATTATGTGAATGTAGATAATAATAATGTAAAATTGATAGCCATTGAATGGGCAGCTTTATAGTAGTGACGTTTGCCTTCATGCCGTAAGGTTGATTTCCAACTTCTTTGTTGATTGTTCTTTGTTGATTTGTGAACACTCCAGATCTTGTAATTATCCAATTTCGCAAATAAAGAAGTTTATAATTTATTTTGACGTTAAACGGCTTGAAACTTAGTTATTATTTATGCCTTACTTGAAATATTGTTAAATTCGCTGAATTATTGTACCTACTTAATATATTTTTTGTAATGTCTCTTTGGACACTATTTAGCAAATTACTTGTTGCACAATACATTGTGTACTTATTGGAATGCTAAGTTTTCTAGTCTAATGTAATAAATCTGTACGTATGTATGATTTTTAGTTTATTTATAGGTACATATATGTGCAATTCCCTCATGTAAAATAAAACTTACATTTGTTTTCCATACAATTGTTTAATAAAATGTTCAAGATACATATTTGGATAATAGTCGAATCATTTGTTATACATTACATATATTACTTATGGTGTTGGTAAGACATAAAAAAATAGTTTGGGATAAGAACAGTTGAGCAATAATTCATTGTTATTTAGGTACTTGTCATTGATATATTATGTAGGTACCTATGTTATGTTTAGTACTTTTGTAAGTTAGCACATTTGAAATTGTATTTATTATTCACTAGTTCACAAACAATTATAATATGAGATTATTTAGTGTATGCCGGGAGGCAACACGTGGTCGGATGGCCGAATGTCATGATTTTTAGTCTTGATTCGTAATTTAGTCGAATTTTATTATTTCACATTATTAAACATGGCAACACTTGTGTTGAATTCCGGTAGTGCCAACCTACCAACTATTCGTTTCTTAACTACCATCCTGCAAGCAGCTATTTTACAGTGTACCAACCTACGAAGTTTAATAACATTCATATAAATAGTCTGGTAGTTGGCATACAAGATTCAATTCTCTTCTTCTCATCAAGGCCGAAAGATGGTCGGCAGCAATAATTGATGGCTTTGTCAAATCATGTTGTACCCATGTACCTATGTGGAAATAAATGATAATACAAGTACAAGCGAATAACGGAGTTTCTTAAAACTCATCACTGAGGAATTGCATTGGTTGTCTTGATTGGAATCCTCATCCAAAGAATTTCGATTCAGGGCACTAGTGTCATCGATGAAATCAGATATATCCTCTAAAGTTTCGAAAATAACAGGTGACTCACGTGCAAAAACTGGTTCTTCTTCAAAACAATCGTCGTCACTATTTTCAAGCAACCTCAAAATGTTTATGTCCTTCAAACTCGCCATTTCTCACCTAAAAACCTTAAAGTCACAAGCGTCCTTGCAAGCGTCACAACACTATTTTGTCAGATAAGGCACTTTCCGAAACATAGACAATTTTTTACAAAAAAAATTTGAGATAGTGTTGCAACTCAAAATATTACTTTTTTTTAAATGCACAGATAATATAGATATTGTCGTTGGTGACTACGTAATTACATATTGACACGTCCATGACTCTAATAGTGACCATGATTATTTCGTTGATACGTCCATGACTCGTTATGGAGTCAAACATTATTTTTATTAAAAGTAATATATAACAGGGTGACTGGTGACGACGCATGGAGGAGGTTATATGCTACCTATTAAAGCTTACTTTCTCTAACTAAAGTTTTATAGTTTAGGACTTTAGGAGATTTTTTGATTAATTTTTAAAACTTTTTAAAATTTTGACCTTAAAGCTGCTATAACTTTTTTTATTTAAAGTTCTAGTGAGTTATTCTTTTTTTTTGTTAGCACAGACAAATGTTTGATCAAACCTATGTCGGAACTCCGCTTAATCAAATGGATTTTTTTTTCAATAAAATTGAAAACTTGTCACGGTTTTTAGGTAAGATGGTTTTGTAGATTTCGAAAAAAAAACTCCTTATATTTATGAAAAGGGGGGAAATAGGGGTTTTGCGGTGGGAAATTATTTCCCATTATCCAGTATTTGAAAATAAAATATAATTAAGTGGGAAATTATTTCCCATCATCTGGAACGGATCAAAATTTTCGGATCAAAAGTTGGAACTGTGTGAAAATAAAATATAATTAAGTGGGAAATTATTTCCCATCATCTGGAACGGATCAAAATTTTTGGAATCTATTTTTTGGATCAAAAGTTGGAACTGTGTGAAATCTATTAAAACAGTTTTTGGCGCAAAGAGCTACACCACAGGTGGAACATTTTATTTTAGTTTTCTGTTCCTTCTCTTTTGTGCTGCAAAAGCGACATCTTTTGTAAGTAGCACTCTCTTCAGGCAAGTGTATGCCAACATTTAGCAGACGAATCTCGTCGGGCACGCCAAACCTACCTCCTTTTTTATTATTTTTAAAAACTACGGCTGTTTGTGTTTGAGCTCTTCGAGTCGTGTGATAAGGGCTATCGGAGTCTAAAATCACAGTGGCCATGCAGCGTCGAAACATGTGTGTGGTTGTAGGTTATGTAGGCGTTAATTATAGATGCATCGAACAAGAAAAAGAATAGTCGCATCCAGTATTTTCTGGACTTACGGTTTATGGGATAGGACGATCTATAATGATCAAAAAGATCGACGCCGCCTGTTTTGGATAAACTGCCGTTCAGCCTGGGAATCCGCCGCGATCTGAACGGTAGCGGTTACCCGAGATAATCTAACTTAAATCTAGGTCTCTGCTACCACCCAGTACGCCTGGGAACGTTTTGTTAACACTAAAACTATAAATAACTAGTACACGGTACCTTGGCTAACCAGTCCTTCTGGATAGGGTGTGTAAAACCTAGACTTCCCTAGAATCTACCCCAGGTTCCCCGTGTATCTAACGTATGTAATATAAACTTAAATATATGTACGATACTTGTCAGGTTGGTCCGTGGATGTGGCCCAGGTTGGCACCGTCCTGATAGGGCCTGGAAGCGCCCTCGCTCGTTCCACGTCAGGTTCGGTCCTCGAACCCGTCAGACCAAAATTCACTATCGACGCCCGGCGTCTTTCACCGCAAGTATCACAAAGATGTTCGTACCACCGAAAACACAATTATCGCGTGCACCCGGTGCAATTCAGTATGCGACAATTAAAACAAAATGTAAGCGTCCGCGCTCGCGTTGTCGAATTCCGAATCGACAATCAACTAAAACAATGGGCTCGCCCCCTGCGCTGTCGACAATTTTCAATGCACAATCACAACTGTCTCGGAGCCGTCCGAGCGATGTACTCAACTTAAAACGAATATGTCGGTAGATCTAAAACGTTGGCCGCGCCCGGCCATAGACCATAAATACCCGTTTCTACAAGTTAGCAAAATACATTGTTACGTCATTCTATTCCGAACACCGCCCATACTGAGTGTGTATGAAGCAATTGCAGTCGGACAAAGAATATCAGCTTTAGAGCCATCCTTCTGGGTTCTCTTTACCATCATTGTGTCTAATGGCTGATGTGCTGTCGTGAGTACAGCAACTTCCTTTGTGTCAAACCATTTAATGGCTGTAATTGGCTCTGCAGTAACTGCTGAAAACTGATGTTTTGCCAATCGCAATGCTTTTGGTTGTTTTTTCTTTATTATGTCAGGTAAGTCCTTTCTATTGCATCTGACTGTCCCTACTGCATAAATCTTTTTATCATAAAGGTCCTCCATAAGATTACAGCTGGTAAAAAAAGTTATCGAAGGCAACTAAGGTGTTTCTTGGTACACTACTGCAGAGTTTCATGACTACATTGTAGCCTAATCCTTCATGTTCGGTGCTGTCGCCTTTTCCAGTGGTACAAGTACCCGGTAAAATTGGTACAAGTACCCGGTTTTTGCGTCACACCTTGGCCAGACTTTAAACAAGGACAAAAAAAAGATATTACGCTTGAAAAAGGAAAAATTACCGAAAATAAAAACATTAAGATCATTTTATTTTTGAACTAGCTGACCCGGCAGACTTCGTACTTCCTCAGTTGACAAATAAAATACCTAACTTTTGTATAACATAAACTTAAACAAACAAAAGTAATCCGTAAACAATAAAAAAAAATGCTCTTGACATGACATGTTGACATGCTTCACGGTAAGTCGCACACAGCTGTCCATCAACTGTTCTTAGTTGTTTAAACGATGTCGGGCCATGAACATTCACCAACAACAACCGCAAATAATAACATTCATCGTTATTTGGATGTACTGTGTAGATGCGACTCAGAGCATCTGAAGCAAATACATTTGGATATCCTTCAACTGGTGTTCCTTGTTTTCGACGTTGAAACGATTTCGATGATGCATTCCATGTGTAATAGCGAGGCATATCAGCATACAGCAAAGTGCGGGCAAAATCATCAGTTTGACAGACTGTGAAGAAACTTGTTAATGTTGTCGACGGTGGACGTGCCGCTCTGTCTGTCGCGTTTGATTCATTAAAATGAACTCTCTGACCATTTTCTAAATGTACAGCCAAATGGACTACTGTAGGGTGTCTTTCATGGATAGCAAATGAAAATATACGCCACAGTGGCGTAGCGTGTCTTGTTGGGGCCCCGTATAAAAATTTTTTGGAGGCCCTTATATGGAGGTAAAGATTTTTCACAAAAGAAAAAAAAATGTGAAAAGAAATATTTATTTATCACATAATTTACCCATTTTACAAATAAAAATCGAATTTTAAATATTCACTCTCCTTGCCTTTTTTTTTTCGGCAAACTGATTTATTAAATCATTTATGGCTGATGATGATTTTAGTTTTTCTAAAGTTTCTGCCTCTATGGACAATAGTGAGATGTCTGACAGCCGTTCTTGTCCCATCGAAGTTCTTAAGTAATTTTTTATTAGTTTTAATTTTGAAAAACTTCTTTCTGCCGTTGCGGTTGTAACTGGAAGGGTCAAGAATAAAAAGCATGCTGTGATTACCTCGGGAAAACTGGATGCAAGACTATTGAATTTTACTAGCAATAATTCAATGAGTTCCTTAATGGATTTTTTTTTTAATTTCAGAATTTAAGCATGTTTTTAGAGCCTTTAATTGGTCACAAAGATTAAGTGAGATGTCTTTACTGTATTTAGCAGATAGTTTTCCGGAAGCGTTTAATATCTCTTCGCTTGAAGAAGATAAGAGTTTCTCCGGTTGTAATATTTCGAATGTACTAATCAGGTTGCAAAGGCTCTGAAATCTTTCTTTAGTTTGAGAAATTAATATATCTAAACAGCAATAGTATACATTGACTTTGAAATAGGATTCCGGGTCGGAAATTCTCTCATCTTGTGATAACTCATCAAAAAAACGCTTCGTTATCTTTCGCCTACTATTTTTAAAAACAGTTGTTACCCCCCACTCTTTTGCTAAATCTTTGGATTCATTTAGCAAACTATTAAATAAATTCTGATTTCTTAATTGGCACAGTCTATTTAAAAGATTACTTAATAAAATACTAGATTTCTGAAAGTCATTATTTTCATGTTGTAGAGCTTTAGAAACGGGATTAATAATTTCAAATAGTGAAGAAAAAAATGTAACGAGCACTAAGAAATCAAAACTCTCTAAAATATTAATTACACTTTTACATTCTTCACGTTCATCTTTTTTATTTGAAATTAAATTTACAGGGTGGGCCAGAGTAAAGTTCACTTTTGAAACCTTTATAAAAAAAGACTGATAGTACTAAAACAATTTATTTAAAAAGTAACTTAATTTAACATTAATAATCTAGATGTGCTCCCTCTCGCCGGGAGCACTCTTCCATGCGGTGTTTAAAAATTTCAAAAACGCGCTGGCACGTTGCTGTTGATATAGCCGCCATTTCCGTTCGAATGTTTTCTTTCAAGGCGGTAATTGTCTCTGGTTTATTGGAGTAAACCTTATTTTTGAGGTATCCCCACAAAAAAAAATCCGGTGGAGACAAGTCGGGGCTTCGTGGTGGCCACTCGATATCACCACTCTTAGAGATCACTTTACCGGGGAACATCTCCTTTACGACCTCCATACTGGCATTAGACGTGTGGCAGGTGGCGCCATCCTGCTGGAACCAAGTCAGGGAGTTGTACTCCTGCACCCCAGCAAGAGTTGGTCTTAAAAATCTTTTAGCATTTTAACATATCGCTCCGTATTTACCGTCAATGCTTGGCCGCTAGAATTTTCGAAGAAATAAGGCCCAATGAGCCCTCTAGCTGAAACCGCTGCCCAAACCGTCACTTTCTGGCAATGAAGAGGCTTTTGATGTTTGCGTGAAGGCTGTTCAGCGCTCCAATAACGGGAATTTTGTTTATTTACAAAATCCGCTCAGGTGAAAATGGGCTTCGTCTGAGAAAAGGATGTTCCCGAAGTTGGAAAACCGCTCTAACATGATGGAAGAAAATCTCTCTCTCTTTTTGTATGGTCATCAGGGTTGAGTTGCTGGACTAATTGGATTTTATACGGATGAAGCTTTAAATCGTGTAAAATTCGTCGTAAACTGCTTCTTGAAATTCCCATAGCTGCCGAACGTCGCCGTGTAGAGAGTTCCGCATTTTGCTCAACGGATTGATTAACCTCTTCAATCGCTTGCACTGTGCGTACTGTGCGGGAACGACCTCGACGTTTCTTAGAAAGCGTCGAACCAGTTTCTTGGAACCTCTTTAGCCATTGTTTAAGTAACTGAGTGCTAGGACACTGGCGGATACTTCGTAAATTAAATTTTACTCTGAACTTACGCCGCGCAACAATATTGGAACGACCATTTTCGTAAAACGCTTGAATAGCGGACGCACGATGCTCACCCGTGAACGGACTCATGGCGACTAAAAATGCGAGAGACGCGGCATCCGATCATACCCCGCGCACCTCGCTACCTGCCGCGAGCAACGATTTTTTTGACAAGGGAAAGTGAACTTTATTCTGGCCCACCCTGTAGTTGGTACAAAGTTTTCATGATTAGTAAAAAAAAATTCTTTACTGCTAATAAAGCGTCGTTTCTAGAAGACCATCTGGTAGGACATACCTTTTTAAGGGTAATCAAATATTTTTCAGATGAATCGTCACTTAGCATAGCCCAGCGTTTTATACTATTGCCAAAAAAAGTAAATATTTTTTCTAAATTATCGAAAAAAGTCGATACTTCACGAACATGTCTCGCAGCATCGTTCAAAACCAAGTTTAAAGCGTGCGCAGCACAATGAACATAATCGGCATTTGGAGCATGCTCTTTTATTAGGGTTTGTAATCCTCCATACACACCCGACATAACATTTGCTCCATCGTATCCCTGTCCTCTACATTTAGTCAAACCAATTCCATATTCTTAAGTCAAATTTAAAATGACAGTTTTCAGACCTGCAGCACTGCAATCGGTTACTGCTATAAATCCTAAAAAGGACTCACAGATTTTTATTTCTTTAGGCACATTATCATCATTTTCTGTAACCGAGATATGTCGAAAAACTACAGATAGTTGGTAAATTTTTGACAAGTCTTGTGTTGTATCCAGAAATATTGTCATAAATGGAGCTTTTTTAATTTCTGAGATAATATTGTTCCTAACGGTGGTACCAAGCAAACTAATAATTTCGTTTTGAATCGTAGGGCTTAAATAATTTATTTCACCTTTCGGTTTTAGAAGAAGTTCTTTTAAAGTTGCATCATAGTTAGATAGCAGACGTGAAATTGCCATAAAATTGCCAGAATCAGAATCATGCCCCCTCAAAGGTAGATTACAAGATACTAAAGTAATTATAACATTAATTATACGATGCAGTACATCTCTCCAGAATGTAATTTTACTATCGATTTCACTTTTCAATAGAGTATCGATGGTATTTCCTTGCAACCACTTATTATAAGAGAGTGAGGCACTAATATGCTGCTGTGACTTTTCATGGCCAAGAATAGTTTTTGTGTGAAATTGCTTCTAACCGAAACACCGTTAACCCAAGCAGAGGAGTTCGATTTGTTTTGACGATCTGCTAATAACCAACAGAAGTGACAGTACGGTTTGTTTAAAACGTTAGAATAACATAACCATGGTCTTATAATTTTTATGCCTGCCTGATTGAAATATGAATAATAATAAGCCGAAAAATGTCGGTTATTTTCTGAAACTTTTGAAAATGGTCCTAGTGGTTGAAATGGAAATTGTCACCAAAATTTCCTCTATCTGATGAAATTATATTACAATCTGCAGATATATCAGAATCGTTGACTTGGGGATCCTCGATTTCTGGATGGACATCCGATAAAGTATGTGCTTGGCTTTCTTCTATTTCCGGATGGATATGTGACTAAGAATATGCTTCAGAAGAATCTAAAAATAAACGAGTAATTGTTAAAAAATAAATACGAATGCTTTGATACTAAACTAAAAAGAGTTATATATAAATAAATAACGTTACTAAGGGTCACAGTCACAGTGTTCAGTTCAGACGCACAGACTCTACGCGGATTGTCCTCGTACCTATTAGTAGATACAAAATCACCTGCAGCCCGTCCGTGCATTACTATACACCTGCGTGCTATTTAAACGCATCGCGTAGTGTAGTGGCCATACAAAACGAGAACCCGAAAGCGAGTCTGCAGATCTGAAGTTCTCAAAACGCAATTAACGTTACAATACGGACTGATAGACAAACAACAAAACAAATCGATCCTATAGATAAGTTAGAATTTTGTTAGAACCCTAAAAACAGTATAATTGTGAAAATCGAGGGGGGATACAACTTTTTGTGACGGACAGATGGACAGACCGAAATTAAAAGATTTCCTTGTTTATCACTACGGACCCCTAATAAATGGGTTGGGTAGTACTTACCTTTCCAATCTAAATAACTCACAGACCTCACAGTATCTTGTCTCTGAAAAAATGAAGAAATTTTGGGCACTTTTTTTATAACCTCGTCCCTTTTCTGTTTAATTTTTCTTTTCTCAGCGCCGCTGGGATAATCTCTTTTCCTTTCACTCATTTCTTTTACAAATCGCTACTAATACTGCTAAACCAGCAGAACAATATTGTTTGTACTGAATTACAATGTAATGCACATTTATGTAAAGCGCGTAAATAAACAGTGCACTGCACTCCGTGGTTTAACATCCAATGCAAAGTACAACAACGTACACGTACATCGCGATATCGATGAAGGATTCCCGGGGATTCCCCGCTGAGTTGAAGATGAAGTAAGTAAAACGGGGAAGTCCCGCAGCCCGCCATAACGATGTAGTGTTGCTAACTTTTGAACGCACGCTTAAGGCGGGAAAAAAGGAATTGCTTTATAGAATTTTGTCATTTGAAAAATAAAATAAATTAGAAAGTTTTTATTTTTCCTTACACACTTTGGGGCCCCGGGCCACGGGCCCCAAAGTAACTAACTAACTAAGTCTAACCCCGCTCTCCCCTACATACTATACCCAGCAGGGGGTTGATATGATGGTTAAATAAAATAATATGCATCTTATTATAAACATTAAATATAATTTACAAATTTACAAAAACGCCACGTCGGCGTTGTTTGTCGCTAAACAATGTTCGATCGGACGAAACTAAGTAGAACCGGAGTAGGAAAGTCGCGAGTTTATTTCGAAATAACGTTTTTCGTAGAAAGAGAGTAGACGTCCTGGTTTAGAACCGATCCCAGCGACGTAGCGAAATTTGAATCGGCTGGCTTGCTCTATATTCTCGCGCTGGCGCTGGAGTTCGCGGGTCTAGCGCGTGCTCCGCGGCTGGCTGCGCGGCTGCGTCCGCGGCTGCCTCCACGGCTGCCTCCATCATGGCTGCCTTCGTGGCTGGCTCGACGGAGGCGGCGTTTTCATTTCTTTTTTCAATTCTTCGTTTCGTCCGATCGAACATTGTTTAGCGACAATGTTCTAACGACGGATTGAAGTAGAACCGGAGTAGGAAAGTTGCGAGTTTATTTCGAAATTACGTTTTCGTAGAAAGAGAGTAGACGTCCTGGTTTAGAACCGATCCCAGCGACGTGGCGAAATTTGAATCGGCTGGCTTGCTCTATATTCTCGCGCTGGCGCTGGAGTTCGCGGGTCTAGCGCGTGCTCCGCGGCTGGCTCGGCGGCTGGCTGCGCGGCTGCGTCCGCGGCTGCCTCCACGGCTGCCTCCATCATGGCTGCCTTCGTGGCTGGCTCGACGGAGGCGGCGTTTTCATTTCTTTAACAATACATAAACTAAATGTTATGTTATCATACTTAATACGGGGAGTTTTGAAAGAACAAAAGTGGAATCAAATTTAAATTTTTAGTAACAAGTAACCCCTGAATTGTTTGATCATGTCAGATTTACGTATAAAAATATTGTATTTCTACGACATCATCAATTGCGAGCCAATTATTTATATCCATGGTGTGTATAGAAAGTTAATAGGTACTTTTCATTATTTTACTTAAAAAGTAGAAGAGTTGAGGTTTTGTTCCCAAACTCTTACGGACGGAGACTGATTTGAAATCGCCAAAGTCACTTCGCCTTTTACCTTCGCCCTCCGTCCCGTCGCCGGGTCGCGAGCGAGCCAGCCGAGAGAGATCGAATATTGTGGTAATCGCAACAGAGGTATTTGGTTGTACTTACGATATGTAACACCGCCAGAATTTCCACAGCCTGGAGCACGTACGCCGCACACGCGCCCCCGTTATCTCCCCCAACAGAGGTTCTCTAAAATAAGTAAAACACAATATTGAAATGAAAAGAAACAAGTCGGTCGCTAACTTTGAAGACATTCAACTTTAGTTTAAAATACACGTGCAATTCTAGCCATTGACTCGCACTCTCTCACGCACAACTCTCAAAATGTCCCACAAAGTAGTTAGGCACGATAGAACTTCATTTCGTCCGAGACCAAACCAAACTGGGTAGGCGGTAACTTCAAAGGAACTCGTTTGAACATGTTTCGTCGCTAAATGCAATAACCAGAAAACCAATTAGCTACTTAATACTTACTGAATTAAAAATTTACTTTTCGTCGCTTAAAGGAATAGCTAAACTATACTATGACATTTTTATTACTTAAATATCAGTTACTATATTTTACCAGCACTAGTTTATTTCGGAATAATCTAAAACTGTAGTAGTTGTGGTATAAATTGAAATAAGAAATACTCATAGCATAGTTAGATGTTTATATTCTATAATTTTGAGATAAAATTATTACCTTTGTCTAATTGAATTACTAGAAAAATACGAAAAACAAATGTAAGAAAGAGAACGTAAATCTGCGTTCCGGCACAACTAGCGTGTCGTATATATGCGTTCCGGCCTAACACATATGGATGTTCAAAAAATTACAGCAATAGTTTTTGTACATCGTATTGTTACATGCAAAATATGAAATACAATTAGGTAAGCGCAATTAAGTAATTCGGTAAAGGATAATCAAGATACATCAATTGCGAGGGAAATGGGGTTGCTACTTAGTGTGGTAAACTCGCCAACATTCTCCAACGCAGAGATAGACTTTGCATTTGGCACAAATTATGTTACCCTCTGTGCGTAATTTAATTGTGTGGCATCGTGCGCAACGTCCTCGTTTATAACGAGTTCTACCATTATTATTACCTCGATCGGTAATCAAAACGTGATCCGGATGGTGGTCAAAATCGTCAAAACGAACTTCATCATCGGTGGCTACTGTGGTTGGTCTGATGCGCTGAATGGAGTGATTTTGTTTTGACAATCTCTCCGCTAAAGCAAATCGAAATTGCCTGTGATTCAGTTTGTCTCTTCCACTTTGTGAATTAGCTTGATGTATGATACGAGGGTCAAACTGAAAGTTCTTAGAAAATCAAAAACTGATTACATTAGCCAGTTATTAGTTTTATTATATCTTTTCAAAATATTGTCCATTCACGTCAATACACCGCTGCATGCGATGGAACCACTGGGAAAAGCACTTTGCCCACTCGTCCTTAGGGGTCTCTTCAATGGCATCGCGATACGCAGCCACCGCTTCTTCAGCATTCATAAACCGCTTTCCTTTAAGTTTTTCTTTAATTTTTGAAAATAAATAAAAATCACAAGGCGCGAGGTCGGGGCTATACGGCGGGTGACCCAGTAATTCAACGTTTAATGTCGCCAAATAGTCGATCGTTCGCTTGGCGGTGTGCGATGAGGCGTTGTCGTGGTGAAGGAGGATCCTACTGCGAGGTCGTTTCTCTCGAACTTTTTCCAAGACAAGCAGAAACTGTTTTTTGTTCCTCTAACACAATTGTTGCGAAATGACCTATCCTTCCAAAGAACGAGGCCACCATTTTTTTCCCCGCACTTCGATCTCTCTTCATTTTAGTTGGCAACTCCTCGAAAGGAAACACCCACTGAGCAGATTGTCTTTTGGTTTCAGGATCATAACAGTAAATCCAGCTTTTGTCACCTGTTAGTATGTCGAACACAGCATTTGAGTCACCTCCGTTAAATCTTTCAATCATTTTACGGCACCAATCCACACGATGGAGTTTTTGAGCCTCAGTCAAATTATGAGGTATCCACCGCGCGCAAAGCTTCCTGGCCGCTAAATGTTCGTGTAGGATTTTGTGCACTTGACTCATACCGATGCCCAAACTTGTCCGAATCTGCTGATAGGTCACTCTTTTGTCAGTCTCTATCATACGCCGCACAACACAGATGTTATCTTCAGTCGTCGCCGTAGAAGGCCGTCCCTCACGTAAATCATCAGTGAGATTAGTGCGACCACGTTTAAACTCATTAAACCAGTTGTAAACAGTCGCACGAGATGGGGCTTCATCGTGAAAGGCCAATCGTAGTCTATCATAACTTTCTTGTTGACTTAAATGACATCGAAAGTCATAAAAAATCATTGCACGAAAATTTTCTCGTGTAAATTCATGTTGACGTGACACAGACAATTTTCAATTTGCCGCCAAATCGTAAAACAAATGACAAATGAATGAAGTATATACTCAGTAATATAGGCAAAGAGTTCTATTTTGAAATTATAGAATTATTTTTTTATTATATTGTTTATAAGTGGCCAGTTCTAAGAACTTTCAGTTTGACCCTCGTATATGTATTTAGAATGCTGCAATTGAGCAGACGTCGGAACAGTTTTACGTACCATTTTATTCCACGCTTACGCTCTAGCAAATACATGGATAGCTTTTGATCTTTTAGATCGACGCCACCCATGTATTTGTTGTAGCTGTGAACTACAACAGGCTTGTCACAACTGATACCGGCTCTCTGACCTGGAGCGGTGTCTGCGTTGTGATGTCGAAATCATAGTTACAAGTTTGAAATCCTTCCATGCCAATACTGCTACATCGCCGCAGTGTCTTGCAACTATGTTGTCTTCGACTTCGACTAAAGTTAGCACGAGTTTTGCAGTAGCAGTAGTGAAGCCATGGATTGTTTCAGTTGATGTATGTTTTCCAGTGTATATCAAAAATGACAAGAGGTATCCTGTCTCTCCCTCACATAGCTCTTAAAACTTTATGCCAAATCGTGCTGCTTTGGAACGAATACATTGTATCCAACTCAAACGACCTTTCTTTTTTGGCCGGAAAAACTTGCAAAGTCTTCCGTCCAATCGAAATCCGTACTAACATATTCTGCTCCCCCATTTAGTTCTCTTTCATCCATTTCTCTTTCATTCTCTTCTATCTACTCTCTCACCTCGTGGCGGAAGCTGACTAATCGTCCAAGGTATAATGATTAACGTCCTCGTCCTCCTCGTCGTAATTGTATTCATCGTCGCCGTCGTCGTCACTCCCGGAATCGGCGAGGAGCTCCGCGATCCTCGCGTCGGTGAGGGGCAGTGGACGACGGGCTTTTAGGAAGCGACGACCAGATGACGTGGATGGAGTTGCCATCTGTTCATCCTGTAAAACAAAAAAAATTAGAAACACAGTGATGGTAGGTGAAGTAGAGAATTAACGGGATAGCGGGCAGGCGCCATCAAGTAGAAAACTCTTGTGATCCAGCAGCTATCCTTGAAAACCAGTCACATTCTAGAACTAGCGTGTGTAATTATAAAATTGTATAAAGGGGGAAAAGGGGTTACAAAAACTAGACTTACACTTCCACTTGCAGTCACCGCCACCATCGTTGGCGGGCTCCCAGTTGGGCGGAGCGTCCCACGCGGCGTGGTATTGTAAGAGTACTGTGGTACAATTACTGTACCACAGTCCTCTGCGCGCGCATCTTGCCCCTGTTCCTGTTGCTGTTCGGTATTCATAGTCTGTGAACAATAAAAGTAAAATAATGAATCCACAGAAAAAGAATTTTGCTTGAAATCGGCAATGCTAAGGATTTTTGACGAGTCATGTGCGTAATGCCGCTAACTTACAAAAAACGATGGAGGTTTTTTGCTTTCAGTGGATTTGGTGGTAGGTCTCTCTTCTCTCTTACGACTGGCTGGTGGGTGATCCTACAACAAACAAAAACAAACATAAATACATAAGCTTGTAAAAATGTGCGTAATGCCGCTAACTTACAAAAAACGGTGAAGGAAAACATCGTGAGGAAACATGTGTTATCCACCAACCCGCCCTGGGCCAGCGTGGTGGATTATGGCCTAAAGTCTCTCCTTGCGAGAGAAGGCCCCGAGTTCCAGCAGTGAGAACATTTAGTGGGCTGATGATGATGATGAATGCTATCTATGGTAAGAAAATAACGTATGTACCTACATACAAACAAAAACTCTATTTACTTGAATTTGGAAAAATAACGATTTACGAAAAAATACATATGTATTATAAATGAGTAAAATACATATAATATAATTTTATCAATCACCTAATTTATTCTTACTATAAAAATAATCAACCATCAATTATCTGCAATAATCGGCATTCGGCACACAAAAATATAGCAGCCTGTATCGGATCTCGTATCTGTTGGCTTGGATGACGTCACCACGAGCCACGAGGTCACGCCGCACATAGGGGTATTTGCATGATCTGGGCGGCCAAAATTATTTTTGTGCTTAAATGGTATGTAAATGATGTAAATATACGAAAGAACGTGTCTTCATGAAAAAAATATATAGATTATTGAAATCGAATGAAATTAAAATAAAAAAAAAAATTATTGTGTTATTTTATGCAAGTTTTATAACAATTACACATACACAAATTATTTTCAATAACAGGTATTACAATTAACGTAACGTTTCAAGCTTCCTGCATTTTTGTGACTCAGTTCATACATTTATTCGTCGCTATCTGAAGAACTATCACGTGTATGCGGCTCGTCAGATATTAACATTGATAATGCTTCTGGCAAAAACGAGTTAGTTTTTCTTTTCTTTATTGCTCTTATAGAGCTTAACAAAGGATCCGAACTGAGTAGAAGGCGATTAAATATGTCTTCATTGCAGTTTTCTCTAGAAAATTTTCTCGCGAAGTCTAGCCGATAATTTCGGAAATGCTTGTTACGAGCTTCTGCAGCTTCCTCCGAAAGTTGACCTATAGGCAACAATGCTTTTTCAATTATAACTGCCCCATGAACCAAAATCTTATGCAAGGTTGGAGTCATAGGGTGCCATGGGTACAGGTCAACATATAATCGAGCCGTTTCTGTAGCATATTTTTTCAAACATTTCTATGTTTATTTTGTAACAACTTGAAATGACTTCAAGGATTACTTTTAGTCTATATATTAAGTCGTAATTTATGCCCGTTATTTCGGCTGCAAGAGATGGATTGTCAAAAAATCTTCGGCTGGTATTGCCATCATTTGTATTACCGAAATTTGCTTTTGGCATGTCGATAATTAAACCTGTTTCAGCACGAAATCTGCCTTGGATTTCTTGTTTCCTTGCTTTCTCTAATTCTTTTTCTGCGTTCGTTTTCCTTTCTCTGTATTTTTTAACTGGTAGCTTGTACGCCAAATGAAGTATGCTCTCAAATATGCGTATTCTAGCATGTAGAATAGAAAGGCCAAATTCAGTAGCTTCAAAATTCACATCTCGGCTGAAGTCCAACTTGTTGAAATCTTTAGAGGTAGCTCCGCAAATATAGCACTTGCTTGTAGATGTTGTACCTGTGGCTGCATTGCAAATTTTCCCATCAATCATAGTCATTATTAATATATGTTTGACTAAATATTTGTTCCCGTCCAATTCAACTTCTGTTGCGACTAAATTGCTTATGCTGTTTTTGACATAATTTATTTCCTGTTCAATTACGGCAGCACTTTCTTTAATGAAGCGGAATCTGATCGGCCTACAAAATCGAGACGAAGACGGTGTTGGATTTTTCCAAATAATTCTTTCTTTTTTCTCTCCACAAACTAATTTGAGAGGAACAAAACAACTCTGAAATAAGTTCGAGTCCGAATCTTCAATGTTCTCTTGTTTCTGCTTGTACAAATCTTGCTGGGACCCATCGCAACCCCATTTACAGATGAGTTTCAGGGATTTTTGCTCTTGTTCTTTATAGTTATTAAAACATCTTCTAAGTAATCTGATAAACGTCTAGTTGTAATATCCATCAGTGATTGTAAATCAGCTTCGGCACTATTACTTGTTACTCGAAAAGCTTCTGGAGGTGGATAGCATTGTTTCTTTGCGTTTTGCAGGCGACTGTAGCAGGGAAAAATTTCTTATTTGTTTTCCTAATTATTTCATATTGACCTTTGGTCAAATCGGCATCGATAAACATTTGCAATGCTTGCATTGTAGTTAAGGATCATTTTCTTTAGATTTTCGGTTATACGCCTTTTTGAATTTGGTTGCTCGTGTAGGAGAACTTAAAATGTCTTTGAGAACATAGGAGGCATCTCTTTTCCCTTTTTTCCAATTCAACTCGCGCAGCATGGATGATCAAATCCTTCTCATAAGAAGAGCGAATCTGTTCAGTTTTCCTCCTTTTGCTTCTGTCACTTGACTCCTCAAAAGATTTCTCAGGTCGACCAGGTCGATTTTGAGGCGATTCAACCACGACAGGAATTTCAAAGGTACCCTCAAGCCATGAACTGTTGTTTTTCAAAAACGCTTCTTCTTTCTTGTGAGCTTTTACCCACCTTTCTCTGAGTTGTGATTTGAAGTGAGCAAAGTTACGCTTCAAGCTAGCTAATTGCTCTTCACTATAGCCTTCACATGAGTATAGTTGATCCTTAAGACAGTTTAGCTTATCATCAATAGAAGGCAAACCTGTGCTCTTCATGCGGTCAAACAGAGTTTTTCGAGTCACCATCTTGACTCCCGAAACAGTTGGTGTACCTAAAATAAACATACACTATAAAATAGGCAAATTTAAAAATTCAAGAAATAATACATTTTGGATTCAAAATGTTTAGACTATCAAAAACTTGGCCATCTGCGACTTTCTGCGGCAACTTTTTAGACAATTCATTAGAAGAAAGATTGAATAATACTAAAATACAAAAAGAACAGCTTGATCTACCTTGATGGGGTACCAAAAAGCTTTTAAAGATAAAAATCAACAAAATTTATTACAAAAGAAGGTAACTTTCAATCAGTAAAAATCAATATGGATATGAATAAATAAATGTTGTTTATAGGTATATTGTATGTCAATTACCTGAAGTATCAGGATCCATCACTTGTACCTTGTGAGATTAACTTTTATTCCCAATATTCACTACGAAAACCGGTTGTTAAGTAAGCGCGTCGAGAATTGATATGAGCACTCGGTGAGACATTCAAATTCCGACTGGTCGTACGAGCGCGGGGTGCGCGGTAAAAAATCGTAAGTGGTTGACTATGATTCCTGGGAATCCCCTCTAACACATATAACTGGTGTAAACTAGATTATTTAAACTTTGACTTTTTGACTTTTGGCCGCCCAGATCATGCAAATACCTCTATGTGCGCCGCTTTCGAGCGACAGCCCCGTATGTGTGAGTGCGACAACGACGTATGTGTGCGTGAGTTTTGGGAGGCCCCGTACTTTCCATGAATTTTAGACAAAACTAAGGAATATTTGGCCAAGGTAACGAATAAAATGGATTTTACGATATATTTACTACTAAAATACAGATATTTCTAAGACATCCCAAACAAAATAAACAGTAAAAACGATAAGCAAAATCAAACGATCGGTCAATTTGCCCGCGAACCAGAAAGTACTAGATATTTTTACTCGATGTTGTATCAAAATATATAACACATTATACTATTGTGATTATGAAAAAGGCTTGGAAAAATACTCCTAAAGTGTATAATAAAATAGCCACTTACCGTTTATTTCACTAATCTCACTAATTTTCACATATAATACACGACTGCACAGTACGAAGCTATGGCGCGAACTGGCTTAGAAACGGCGCGAAAGTAACCGCGCCGTATATGGTCTGTATTTGAAAAATTTGTTCCGAGTGATACTACGCTATTGGTTTCATTATGAAGCGGCATTCAATAGGGCTTATATCCATTAAAAAGTTATGGGAATATCCACCTTCGCTTATACAATATTAGGTTTAAAAGCGGCTGCGACCGAACTGTGACGATTGTCACCATCCGATGCCAACGGTACATACGCTACGGTGACGATTGTCACCGTCCGATGCCAAAGGGTTAAGTGACGCCGAGGTTTGTAGATTTCCTGAAATTTTTGACAACAATGGTCGAGTATGGGCTTTATTTTTGCTAATTTATGATCATATCCTCGTAAATTTATGTCCATGTCGTAGTTGTTGACAAAATGCAAGAAACGCAAAATTATCAGGAACCTGTTTTTACTCACAATCTTCCGAAATTCAGGCATTCCTAAAACTCCAGTAGTCCAGTATTCTTCTAATCTTCCTCTAAGGGCGCGTACACATAGAACATCCGTTTTACAGGATCCTTTTTAACTGATCCGTCGCTACTGGAGGTAATATTCACACAGCATTTACAGGACCGATTTTAACAGATCCGACGCTACTGGAGGTAATATTCACACAGCATTTACAGGACCGATTTTAACAGATCCGACGCTACTGGACTTTCGTTCTTCAGTGTATCGCCTACTTTCTACGAGAATGGACGTTGTCGTGTTGTATTGGTACTATCGTCGTCTGCGGCGGAGGAAGCCCCGGCGTTATTGGATACATCCACTATTAAGGCAAAGATTTTGTCGTGGTGCTGTTGTGCGTCAGCTGAAAGAAGACGAATCTAAATTTTTTACTTATTTCCGAATGACGACGTCTACTTTTGATGACCTTCTTAAACGATTAGAAAAGGATTTAAAAAAGAAAGACACAAACTGGAGGAAAAGCTTGTGCCCTGAAGTAAAACTAGCGATATTTTTAAGGTAAGAACTTTATTTTTATTATTATCAATTAAAATTTAAAATGACAAAAAGGTTTACAAAAATGAAGATTTATTTCAAAACATAGACAGATCTGGCAAGTCTGACTCCTGGCTGAATGTAGATTCTACTGATGGCGAACCTTCTACTGATGGTGTAGAGTCAAGATGATGTGGCCTACTAAAATAACCTTGGGTGTGGTAGTGAGGAGTGCTAGAACTTTGTGAATGTGGAGGCCACTCGTAGTTTGACTGACCATATCTTCTACTTTTAATATTTTGTAAAAGGTTTATCACTCCAGACTGAAATTCTAAAATTTGATCGCCATTAAGTGAAGCCAGTTGCGGCAAAATACCTTTGAAGAACGATAAATTGGGATCTTCAAACTCATTTTTACTTTTTTTTAACTGATCATTCATGTATTCAATCATTTTGGCGTCTACTTCATTCACATTTCTTTTGATTGCCTTGCGTTGCGGCGGGGCTAAATTTTGTCTTTCCTTTTGTCTGTCACTACCACTTTGTTCCGTAATCTGATCAGGTTCATCTTCGTTGTCTTTATTACTTTCTACTGTTTCCGTGATGTTGTCATTAGCAGGGACGTTCTCGTGTGTATCACCTGGGGTGACAACTTTTTTCAAAAATAACATTTGATTGTGATATTTGTAAGGCTTGGTATTTGAGGCAGCAGCTCCAGATTTCTTCAATTTCTTTTTCTCACTCAATGTTCGCATCCAGGCATCTCTAGTCGAATTCCATTTTTTTATAACATATTTTCCTGAAGCAAGTAAATAATAATATAAGATGGTTGTCAATAGCTTAGTAAGTGAAAGGCGAATAAGAAGGTAGAATAGACTTGTCAGTAATTAATTACCATATTGGTCAGTGGATAAGTCAAATTGACAGTGCAAGAACTAATCGGTCAGTAAATAATGGGAAGCAAAAAAGTATTACTAATGTTTAAATCAATTTATTTTAATTAGGTAATTTTATAATTTAGTTCAGTTCAGTTTAATTTTATTTTATTTATGTACTATATATATAAGTATGAGTTTTGATTTACGACTTTGCTAAAAACTCTCATAAAAATTTCGACTTTCCATACAAAATTTGTTGGTCACTATAATATTTTATAGTTTTATAATAAAACAAGACTTATTCATCAAGCCATCTTTAATAGTCTGACCATAGAGAAGTACCTCTACGAAACATAGACATATACATAATCAGTAATAGACAAAATTAACTAAAACTAAACCCTTACAGTCACTAACGTTACTTTGTATGGGAAGTCAATATATGTGTAATAATATAGTAATTGATTAATTATTTTTTTTAGGTATGCAGCGTCTGGGTGTACATTTCAAGAACTTTATTACGTCTTTCGTGTCGGTTTGTCAACTATAAGCAACATTATTAAGGAAGTTACACGATGCATATGGAACAACTTGAATGACGAGTTTATGCGACTTCCTACAACAGTGAGTGAATGGGAGCATATATCAAATGGATTCGACACAAAAGCAAATTTTCCCCACTGTTTAGGAGCAGTGGACGGTAAACACATCAG